>JAGDYQ010000038.1:4493607-4516163 GCA_021962125.1 Bulinus truncatus | reverse complement strand
CATACACACGCACACTAACATACACACTAAAATATACACACATACACACGCACACATACACACACGCAGGCTTGCGGAGCCGCCATATTTATTTTCGGCTCCGGCTCCCACAAAATTTGATGGCTCCGGCTCCCTATTAAGATAGTATCACACGAGACAAAAATTTTTTTAATTGCTCCACGCTAACATCCCGCTGATAAAAAGTTATGCAAATTTTGCCGCGTTCACCCCCACAGTCAGGAACTTGAAAAATATGCGCATTGTCCATTGTCGGTTTTACTAAAAACAAATCATT
This sequence comes from Bulinus truncatus, assembly GCA_021962125.1. Classification (NCBI taxonomy): domain Eukaryota; kingdom Metazoa; phylum Mollusca; class Gastropoda; family Planorbidae; genus Bulinus; species Bulinus truncatus. The sequence goes on along the minus strand of JAGDYQ010000038.1, from coordinate 4,515,868 downwards.
TCAGTGCATCCAGAATCATATCATTATTTTCGATCGAGGTTTCACTAGTCGCCATTTTCATAAGTAATAAAAAGTTATTTCAACGAACAAATTAGCCAATAGTAAATTGATACATTATTTAAAATATTTTAAAGACTTCAGTATTTATATTTATTATTGATAAATTCGAAGTGACTATTCGGACCCGGGCAGGCCCGTAGCCAGGATTATTGCATTGGCGGGGGGAGAATTTTTTCTCGGCGGGGGGGGGGGGTGCCGAAGAACTGATTCTGGGGTACAGCGGCGGATCTAGACAACTTTGACCGGGGGGGGGGGCAAAACTTTGACCCCCGGGGAGGCGAAACTGTTTTCATTGTTGAAAATTGTTCTTTGAACAAAAAATATTTCGATAACACTGGTAAACAGTGATTTCATTGCCAGTGATATTTGAATCATTTTATACAAAGTCAACTATGCTGATTTAGAATATGTAAGTGCTTTTGCTAGATTGGCTCTATTTTACGAGATAATTAAAATTAATTAAATAATGTATGCACCGTGTTTGAAAATTGTCAAGAATTGCATGAAGTAAAATAGTATACTAACAAATACTAGTGAAAATGTTAATAGTCATGCAGAAATCTGTTCAAAAAGATGTGTAATAGTGTTATAGAAGAAAACATTTTCATTTGAAAAACTAATTATGTCTAATTAATTAATTAATATGTTAATTGTCTATGGTAATGCATTAGCTAATCGCTGTTTGCTCGACTTCCTTTTGTGTGTGTCATTGGGGCATTTTCGCTGGAGGCTCCAACAGTAGTCAGCCATCATATTATGTCCCATCTTCCTTGATATCTCTCCTCCATCACCCTCATATCCTGATGGAACCTCTCGCCTTGTTCCTCACTGAAGTCCCCAAGGTTACCTGGAAATTTGTCTAAATGACTGTGCAGGTAATGTACCTTGATGCTTATATTTGCTCAAATGTTTATGAAGTTAGCGAGCATATCTTGTACGAGTTTTTCGTAATTCTCTGCTTTGTTATTACCCAAGAAGTTCCTGACAACTGAAACAAAACTGTTCCATGAAGAACTTCAAGGTAATCCGTGAAATTAGTAAAATTTTGATCGTTGATGAGTTTTCGAATCTGAGGACCGTCAAAAATCCCAAAGCCTTAACAAATTGTTTCATTAAACCTAATTTGATATGAAGCAGTGGGAGAATGATCTTATTTTTGTCAACCAGTGACTTGTTGATGATATTTTCTTTACCTACAGTCATGGTTTCCCTTGCAGGCCATGTCACTTTTGTCCAATGATCTTGCCTTTCCCTGCTATCGCAAAGGCACATAAAGCACGGGTATTTTGTGTATCCTGACTGCTACCCAAGCAAGAAGTTTACCATTTTTAGATCAACACAAATTGACCACTGATGCTCAGACTTTCTGCAATACTGTTTTGATATTCTCATACTCTTCTTTAGGTGTTGTTGAGTGAGCAATAAGAATAGATGCATAACGGTTACCATTGTGTAACAGAACACATTTCAAGCTTCTGATGGAACTGTCTATAAAAAGACGCCAGTCTTCGGAATGGTAGTCTTGTAGTCCCATTTGGAGCAGAAGTCCAAGGATGTCATTACAGTAAACAAGATCTTCCTCTTGGCTGAAATATGGAAGAAGAAACTCTTCTCTTTTCCGATAAGATATTTTTAAACTTCTTGTTTGAGAAAATTTCTTTCATTGAGCCTGGACGCTAAAAGCTCAGATGTTTGCTTGAGCATATTCAGGTATCGTATCAGGTCATTGAGTTCTTATTGACTAAATGGTTGAGGTGTTGAAGAACTTCCTTCATAATCGCTTCCACATTTTTCACATGCCAAAAACTCCAGATCTTGCCCCTCGTCGGAGTCTGATGGTGAAAGCTCTAATAATCCACTAAACACTGGTATAGGAACTTCACTGCTATGTGGAATTGGTCTCCTTGCAGATTCAAGATCAGGATAATCCCACTTAGATTTCTTGTGGCGATTGAAGCCTTTAACATTCACAATACAAAAAATAGCAATCACCAAAATGGTCTTTCGGCTCTCGCCATACCATTGGTACACCGAAACTTAGACTTTTCTTCTCACCATTTGTCCACTGCCGTAGGCTCTCTACACAGTTTTTGCAGACCTTATGTGGAGCCCAAGACTTGTCTTGGTCTCCCAGCTTAACACCGAAATAAGCCAAATATGCCTGCTGCACAAATTCAGTTATATTTCTTCTTTGCTTTTCAATCATGTATTCTCCACAGATGTAACAGAATACATTCGGATTATGTTTGCAGCATGTTCGTGATGAACTCATGATGTCTGTAGAAAGCAGCTATAAAAGAGAAAAAAACTAAACAAAGTTATAACTTGGTATAGTTAAATTAAACAACAGACACCAAACTTATTGCATTTGTTTTACACAAAGAGTACAATGATTTTTTCAAGGGTGTCCATTATCTCAGAAACTAGAGCCAATTCAGCAAAAGCAGTGGCAGTTTTGAAATCAGCACCCGTGAATTGCTATAAATTCATTCAAACATTCTTGGCAACTCGCAAAAATTTTTTTTTTGTTGGGCTGTGTAATTTAATGATGTATTACCTAACCTTGCGATAACCGGGGGGGGGGACATGCCCCCTGGCCCCTCCCCATAATTCCGCCCCTGGTGGGGTAGAAGAAATGTTCGGGGGGGGGGGGCGAAGATGGAGGTGCGAAGCGCCTAAAGCTTGCGAACGGAGAGGAGGGGTTTAGGGAGGGGACCTCAGTGAGTCCCCTCCCCAAGAAATTTTTTGCAGTTCCATATCTGGAATGGTGCATTTTAGTACCGATTGTTTAGCTATTAATTAGAAATATATAATTTTTACTACGTTTGAATTATGCATGGCATGTTGCAGTTTTGTTAAAAATAATTTAAATAGTAAAGAGTTTTAATGATAAAAATTTATTGAGGCTGACCAATTTCTGATTCCTGTTATAAATATATTGACCATTTGTTCTGCTACACAATTGTTACATAATAGATACGTGATTTATATCATTATACTGTTGGTTAAACGTACAACCCGGGAAGAACGACAAAGATGCACGAATATAGCTTAGCTATTTGTGTGATATTTCTTATAAAATATTGAAAACAAAGAACAGATCTATCAACAACAAATTGACCAGTCGCAATTATTCAATTTAAAATAAAATTAATTCTGCTAAAAAGTAAATTTGCAAATTAAATAACATCACTCAGAAATCACGGAGTTTATACTTTATTATTTTATTATACATATGTATAAAAGTGAAGTCAGAAGTCAATATTATTTTATTAACTTATTTAAGTTGCTAGTTGTCCTCAGAAGATATCAATATATAAAACCATTACAAGGTTGCGAACAGGCCCATCGACAGAAATTTAGGGTCCCTGGGCTGATATTAATATTTTAAAAAGTTGATTGGCCAGCTCAGTCCGGGCCCCTAAAACGAAATTGAACAAAATGATTGATGTTTTATAGCCGTTATTATTAAAATTTTGTCAAAAAGCTCAGGGGGGGCTCAGGTCATGAACGGGCCTGGACCCGGGTACCAATAATCTCCGATTTTTATTCGGACCCCGTCCCAATAAAGTCTTATGGTTATTCGGACCCGTGGCAAATATGCACTTTGCTTAGCTATACATAAACTTTATTATTGTTTTTTGTTTATTTTTTATAATTGTTTGAATTATATGATTTAATCGTTACTCAGTGTCTAGGGTTCCACTATTATTTTTTCGGGTTCCGTCTAATAAAGTTTAAATATAGCTAAGCTTAGTGCATATTTGCCACGGGTCCGAATAACAATCGAATTTTATTGGGACCCGGGTCCGAATAGCCACAGCCTTATAAATGTATCTACTCTATTTCAGATATTCTGTTTATAATAAAATTGTTAAATACAGAAAGCGACCATTTTGTTTTTAGTCTATTACAAATTGTAGGAGGCAAACAATCAAACAAATTTGTAATTTTAAAGCTAAAAAAAAATTCTGCTGTAAAAAAAAAAAATCATTTGGGAACCGTGGAGCCGCCAGATTTTTTCGGCTCCGGCTCCGGCTCCAGCAAAAAGTAGCGGCTCCCGGCTCCGGCTCCGCAAGCCTGCACACACGTACATACACACACATACATACTCACACATACACACACATAACACTCCCACACACACACTCGGTCAATCAACGAACAACAAAACCGTAACATGTCAAGGTAAACAAACATACGTTCCAGTCAACAAACTCAACTCTGCAACCTAGTCCCTGATTTCATCACTAGTACATTTTGTTTATGTACATTTTACACACAAATGTTTTAAATATAATGTACATTCACCTAAACGAAGGATTTGATGTCAAACTTTATAAACAAACACTTGAACTGAGTTTGTTTATATTTTTTTTTTTTTATGTGAACGAATTTTGATGATGAAATTAGAAAAATGTATGTATTCATTTTTTTTGTGTATGTTTTTAATTTGTCAAATCGGGCCTAGAGATTGAAGAAAGTGGGATGCTGTAGATGTTTGAAGTTCAAATCCAGGCTAAGTTTACTGGGTTTTTTCCCAGCCAAGCGAAGTGACGTTGAGCAAGTAGACTCTTCGTGTTGTGTATGAGTTCAATCCCCAGATGATTAGTAGTAAAGTTCCCTTAACCCTAACGGGCCTTCGGGGAAGATGAAGTGTAGAATTCATCTGTTTCTATAACCTCGGCATATGAAGGGGTTGTGTGGTTAGCACAACGCCCAGCCGCCTTTACTCCCCCAACTTAAAGTCAGGTACCCATTTAAAGCTGGGTGGACTTGGGTACTATCACCAGGACCTGAAAAAATTTCCAAGGTTCTCACTGAGATTCGAACCCTCCGATCGACAGTCGAGCGCTCTACACCGCACGACCACCCGTCCCCAAGTCCCAGATGAGGGAAGTGGACTAGTAGGTTAAGTGGGGACGGATGGTCGCGTGGTAAAGCGCTGGACTGTTGACAAGAGGGTCCCTGGTTCGATCGCCGGAGAGGATTGATGGATTTTCAAGTTATGGTTAAAGTTCCCGGCGGGAACTTCCCGCTTTATTTCCTAAGGTGCACCCATGACCATTGCACTATCGTCTATGGTGGGGATGAAAGAAGGGCACCTTAAAAACCGTTCCATTAGTGGTTTATAGGATCAGAGAAATTTCATCTCATCCTCACAGAAACTTCACTTCAATCGCTAACCGGTTTAAAAAAAAACCGTCTTGGTGGTTAAGAATTTAAAAATGAAAAATTACCAGTTTCAGGCATAATACTGCAAACAGACAACTCAATAGAAAATAAACAGATTCTACTTGTTAAGTTATCACATCTGGTGAATAAATTCAACAATAAACAACAATATCAACAACAATACGTCAACAAGTGATTTTTTATATTTCGACAATAATGTGCTCATCAAGCAGCCGGTGAAAGTGTCACATTTCCTGTACCGTTTTGTCACAAAAACACTGTTTGTAAACATGTCCAACACAGTGCGCATGTGCGTCTGTGTGCGGTTGATAAATTATGTATGAAGAGAAACAAATATGCAAATTAACTGTACGTAGTAATCAAAGGCAATGTAAACAGAGCTCCGTGTCACGAGATTTACCCTAGTAGGTATATTTAATGCGTTCTGTTTAGCTCTTTTATTAAATGTTTGTGTTGACGTCAGTTACCGCCCCTGCGTGTTTTATTAAAGTAGGTTACAGTGAAAGGGCGTCTCTGGTGATGTTGGATAGGTGGGTTTGAGGGGGGGAGGGTGTCGAAGCTGTGCGTACAATTATTGACTAGGCTGCCAGATCTCATACGACAAGTAAAAATTTTTTGATTTATTATCTGGGGCGAGGTGGTGAAGGCTCTTGATCTTTGGATTTCTGAAGCAGAGACACAGATACACAGAGACACAGATACACAGAGACACAGATACACAGAGACACAGATACACAGAGACACAGAGACACAGATACACAGAGACACACACATATACAGACATACGGATATACAGACATACAGATATACAGACACGCATATATATACCGACACACGTATATACCAAAAGACATATATACCGACACACATAAATACCAACACACATATATACCGACACACATATATACCGACACACATATATACCGACATAAATATATACCGACACACACATATATACCGACACACATATATACCGACACACATATATACCGACACACACATATATACCGACACACACATATATATATATATACCGACACACATATATACCGACGCATAGATAAATACCCACACACATATATACCGACACACATATATACCGACACACATATATACCGACACACATATATACCGACACACATATATACCGACACACATAAATACCGACACACATATATACCGACACACATATATACCGACACACATATATACCGACACACATAAATACCGACACACATATATACCGACACACATATATACCGACACACATATATACCGACATAAATATATACCGACACACACATATATACCGACACACATATATACCGACACACATATATACCGACACACATATATACCGACATAAATATATACCGACACACACGTATATACCGACACACATATATACCGACACACATATATACCGACACACACATATATATACCGACACACATATATACCAACGCATAGATAAATACCCACACACATATATACCGACACACATATATACCGACACACATATATACCGACACACATATACACCGACACACATAAATACCGACACACGTATATACCAAAAGACATGTATACCGACTCACATATATACCGATACACAGATATAAAGACATACATATTCAGACACAGACAAATGCACACACAGACATTCACATGTACACTAACAGACACATCATATTAACACAGACATTTAAACATAGACTCAAACAAAATTTAAACACACACACACACACACAAATACACTGACACATATAGACAGAAACACACCCCTTGGACACAGACACATACACATAGAATGATTAAAATAGTTTTATGCCATATCATGCAGATCACGGGCTGAGAGATTATGTTGTTTTTATTTTTAATTAATTTAATTATTTTAATATTATTTAAATTTCGACGAACATGTAAAATTTAAAAAGAAAACGAAAAAAAAACAAACCATTAAGTGTCACAAGTGATGCATTCGGTGTATTATACAGGGACGGTGGGTGGGGGCAGAGGGGGGACGGACGGGGGGGATGCATGATCCCTGAGCACACAGACATGGTAAGTGGGCAAAATGTTTTAGGGACTGGATAGACTAGGAGGATTGGGGGGGGGGGGTGTTTGAAGGGGTAAGGACAACACTTTATTAATTTTCCCCAGGACGGAAGTGATGTGCAAAAACTTTGTAATGTCGACTTCAAACTAGACATTTTTTTTTCTTTTTTTTTACAGACAGACATTAGTCACTGTCAACTGCTAGTCTAGGAAAGGGACATTTTATTTTTTTAAAAAAAGGGGGGGGGAGGGAGGGGGGAGGACTTGTTATGTGACCTATGACGTAGAACTTTGGACATTAAAGGGTTAAATAAATTTAAAGGTTTGGGTTTCGGGGGTGTGGGGGGGGTGAAGAATATGTATATGGACAAGATAATGCAGATGATATACAAGATGACATACTTTGGAAAAAACTCTTGTTGCTGGTTTACATTTAATGAAAGTAAACAAATGTTGACTTTTTACCTATTACACTTACAAAAGTACATCCCCCGAGACAGAAGCACTTTGAACATGATGCACGTTTCGTCCAAAATATCAGCACATTTCATTTTAATGAAAATATGGTCAACTATTGCAGATATATTAACAAACTTTATTTAAAAGCTCAAAAAATTCTTCTCAAAAAAATTTCTGAATGATTCCCACGCTAATCCAAAGAATACCAAGTCGTCTTGTAAAAAAATATTTGGTGGTTATTTCCCCCTGTCCCAGTAGATTAATTGGATTCAAGACGTTTTTACCCATCACCTTTGACCCATAATGAATACAATATCTACTGCACGTCAGAGGCTACCTAGGGTGGGGAAAGGGGGGGCGAATTCGAAAGTCCCCCTCCGGGCCCCAGCTTAAGGGGGGGGCCTCCAATTTTTTTTTTACATTAAATATTAAGTATATTCTCTCATGTCATGGTGTCGAATGTCAAAATGAGGCCAAGCCCCGGGCCCCCAAATTCGGCACTGCTGCACGTAGAATAATTTCTTTTAAAACATCTTTTTTTTTTTTTATTATTGTTTGAGTTTCCTGGTAAACTATCTCCTAGTCTTGTCTAGAAATGTCAGTGGACAAATGACCGCAACCTGACACGACCCATACCTTATCCCACCCCTTTGCCAGAATGAAAACTTTTATTACTAGCTTCTTTCACCATGACAAATAATAATAATAATAATAAAATGAAAGGTCAGACTCAATAGGTCAATAAAACACTGACCTAAACGGTCAGACCCTCTGCCAGACATACAACCCGTGAAAGTTTTCAGTGGCAGGAACATCGCACTCAAGTGCTCACTCTTGACATGGACAGCTACCTACTATTTTCCATCTTCTCACAACCCCAATCCTCACACCCAACGCCCCCTTTCTTTCCCCCCTCCCCCCACCCCCCCACACACTTTCCCATCGCAGCGTCACCACGTATCCGCCCTTCCAAGAACTCACCGACCATGGCCCCGGCATGTATTCCAAGCCCTTCAACTCTTTTAGAGTTTCGCTCCCGCTACTATCCATCCTCTCCCTCCCTCCCTCCCCCCACCCTCACCACCCGAGTGTTTCCATCTGTCAGGAATCCATTGTGCGTCATTGTAGAGAAGTTAACTTTGGATGTATGGAGCTCTGATGAGTGACAAAATTAAAAAAAAAAAACAACAACGACGTCGAAGACGAAAGTGACTTAAGATGAGGGGCGGTGGGGGGGGGGGGGGAGAGGGTAGGTGGGGAGATAACTTGGCGAACGGACACTGAATGGCCGATAGACGATGTCCCATGACCTGGTCCTGACGATTATGTTCAATCACAGTGTTTGCTTAGTTGTTGTGTGTTCTGTTAATGTTTGTTATTGTTGTTGTTGTGGTTGTTGGTTTACCAACGGTCCTGTGTGACCTGTACCAACGGTCCCGACTGTGACCTGTACCCAGGCACGCCGAGGGGGGGAGCGGCAGGGGGGGGGTCATTGCCAGGGGGCCCGGGCCGCCCCGACCATGTCAATTTTTTCACGACTTATTGTTTATTAAGGGGCCCGCAATGATGTCCTGCCCTGGGGCCGGTGTTGACTGTCGGCGCCACTGCATGTACCAACAGTCCTGACTGACACCTGTCAGTCATCCGAGTGATAAGAATACAATTATAACCAAGTTCCAAAACCACGCCCCGTGCAGTATTTCTGAACTCCCCGAAGCATTGCTTCACAAGAGGTCATCAGTACATTTAGTTAAAGCAGTTATTATTATTATTGTTTTGTGGTCATTTTTTTTTTGACTAAAGCGGTCAGTGAGTTAAAAACAAAAATGAATTGAGACTGTCAAGAAACTGTTCAAGACAAGTGCAAAAGTTTAAATACAAAAACGGGAAACTTGAAAATTGTTACACAATTCATGAGCATCTCATTAATTTAATTGTTTTGGTTTTATGTGGTCCAGTCACAAGTGGATCTTTAAGTTCAAATAAGATATATATATCGTAAGATAACTATTGTGTATTTTGTGTGAATTGGTCCTTAGTTTTATCTTGTTTTTGTTTTTGTTTAATAATTTGTGGTGCTAGAATGAAGTTTGATCTTTGACTTTGGAATTAGAAAAAAAAAAGACCAGACGCATATACTAGAAAGGTTTTTATTCTGATATGTGTGAGTGTGTGTGGGAGTGTGTTTGTGTGAGTTTGTGTGAGAGAGAGAGAGAGTGTGTGTGTGTGTGAATTAGGGATGAATTAGGGATGTGAGTGTGTGTGTGTGTGTTTGTGGGGTGGGTGGGGGGTGTAAGCTGGATGTCTGGGGTTAAAGATCGATGTCCCAGTAGTAATTTCTCACCCTCGTGGCGTTTCTAGATCCACGGATTGCCCCCGGAGTGGGGGGGGGGATGGGGTTGGGAAGAGGGAGAGGGGTAGTGTGAGTACTGGCTTAAATACTAAATACTACTCAAAGTAGCTTATCCGTCTCATCACGACTCTATCTGTCTCCGCCCCTCTGTCCCTCACTCCCTCCACCCACATATACCCACCCCCACCATGTCACCTCTTCATCCTATCGACTCCCCCCACCCCACCAACCCACAATCTATCCACTAACACGTTTCATGTCTTATCAATCAGATTGGACGCCCCCCCTCCACCCCCTCCACCCCTTCCACCCCCTCATCCCCCCCCCCCAAACACAATGAGGTATAGATCTGACGTCCGGTACTATGGTGAGGAGGTTTTTTTTTTTAAAGGGGTGGGTGCAGGAAGTGGAGGCAGCACGGTGGTAAGGTGGAACAAATTGATCTAATAGAACTGGCAGACAGGTCGAAGTGCAACGAGGGGGGGGGGGGGAACTCACTCTGTAAAGTCAAACTGCAGCGATGTTGAGTGGACATGACAGTACGGGGGTGGGGGGGGGAGGGGGGAGAGGGGCGATGAACATAATATGAGGCATAATGTGAAAGGTAATGAGTGTACGTGGGGATGGAAGAAAAAAAAACGAGTTTGGGACTAAAGGACAGACCGGGGGTCAAATTATACCAAAGTGTTAAGAGCCGGGAGGGAGAGAGAGAGAGAGAGAGAGAGAAGTGAGCGGTATGGGATGGAGTGCTGCTTTTTTTTTGTAAAGAGTATGTACGCGTATGTGCGCGCGTGCGTGTGTATAGGTGTCTAAGCCAGATGATGGACCGGTTGATGGATTACCAGCAGCCAGAGGATGGCCACATCCTATCTGTCTGTCTGTCTCTCTGTCTCTCTCTCTCCCTCTCCCCGGAAACTGATTGTCTGTGTTTTATACCACAGAGGGTTCCAATTGTCTGTGAAGACAAACAGATTCAGACATTCACTGGAAATTTGATGGCTTTTTTTTTTCTTTTTTGTGCTTAAAATCTCTGATAATACAACATGCTTTCTTATATTCTGCAGAGGATAAAAATCCCTTTTACCCCAAAAAAAAAATGGAAAGAAAATTCCCGATGGTGCAGACAGACAGAGTGACAGAAAGCAGCTGTCTACAAACTCTGTATCAATACAAACACATGTATATCTGTGTATAAAGTAATACCCTAAAACTTTGTTTTTATCTAAATGTTGTACAAAAAATTTCCACTTGTAAGAATATTTTCAGGGGATTTAGAAAAAAAAAGTGTTTAGGTTCATATAATAAACATTTAAAATATTTTTATATGGCATAGAGATGTACTGACAAATAGATAGAACTATCGATAGATTGAAAGTCTGATATAGAGACTGATAGACTATTACAGGACTTGGAGATGCAATGACAAATAGTTAGTAGAACTATCGATAGATTGACAGGTAGACCGACACATTTTAAAACTAGAACAAAGAGATTCACTGACAAACAGAACCATCGATAGACTGTTATAAATAGACGGATAGCTCTAATAGAGTTATATGAGACGGATAGATCTAATAGTGTTATTATACAGAGACAGATTATAGTCTTATAGATTAAAAAGCTACATAGATTAAAGTTACTTAATAGATACTCTGAGAGATGAAAGAAAAATGGCAGACAGTATCAATAAATAATTTGTCTCTGCGATTTAAAACGTTTTGTTTGATTGGTTATGTCCAATTAGATTATTCAGTCACACTTCAACACTTTAAGGGACACACTGTGGTAAGAATCGAACCATTATCCCGTACATTCTTAACTCACGTCGCCGTATAGTTATAACTATTTACACTGTTCGTATTTTAATAAAGGCACAACATTAGGCCCATTTAACAGCGGGGCGTAGGGCTTGCGTCAGACGGGCCCCCAAACAAGCGATGGGCACCAAAAGTTCAAAACTGTATACGGAAATTACATCCTTTCAATGGCGTAGGAACGGTACTGCGGTTTGTGTTGATTGTGCGCCCACAGAGCGCCCGAGCTAGGCAGGGGGCGTCAAAAGATGCCCACTCTTCTTTATTTAAAGTCCAATATTTTATTATTTCACCTGGGGCCCTCATCTGAAGTAAGTCCGCCCCCTGAGCCGCTAATAAAAAAAAAAAACGATAACAATATTAATAACAAAGCTACTACATTCAGATCCACAGCTAGATATTGTGACGTCCGCCCCACAGCTAGATATTGTGACGTCCGCCCCACAGCTAGATATTGTGACGTCCGCCCCACACCCCCCCTCCCCACCTAAAAAATGCAACAAAAAAAAACATATAACAGCGCTCTTTCGGCGCCACTTCCGATTACGGCGCCCTTCGCAGCCGCACAACTTCCAATGTTTACGTAGGGTTGGGATACACCTTTGAATATTTTATTCAAACAGACAGATCAATTAATTATTATCCGGCGCGCAATTCAGTAAATGGTTCAAAATCGACCAATCAAACCGTTTGTTTTCGCCTCATGAATACAGTCTGATAAATGACCGCACAGTTAGCATTGATTTCATTTATTATTATTTTTTTTAAACGGCGAAAAAAAATAAAAAGGTTCATGACGTAATTAGAATTAAAAAAATAAAAAAGAGGGAAAACCCGATATTTCATCTTTCATCGGGAAGTTCCTTTTTTTTTGTTTTATAGTTTGTGGTGAAAGTTCTGAAGGACGATTTTTTTCCTTTCTCTCCTGCGATACCTCCTCACTGCTGCAATATTCATCCTGAACTGATGATTTCCAAACGACTCAATTAATTATTTGCTTGCTTGAGAGCCATCTATCATTCCATCTCATGGACGCTTGCTTCCCGCTACACTTTGTTAATTTTTTTTTTCATTCTTTCTTTCCCACTTATTTGATTTTTTTTGTGTTCTACAATTTGGGTGTTCTGAGCAGATTTAGCGAAACATGGTGAAAGTAAGAACTAAAATAAAATAAGAATTTCTCTCTTTTTTTAAAAAATTATTTATAAATGTAAATTTCTGATTTTAGGAATTATGGGTAAGGGTTGAGAATTTTGATTATTATTTGAATAATATATTTTGTTAAACTTACCGAGAAGTTTTTTACTCTCTGTTAAAAATAAAAATCTAGATTTGTTTGAAAGACAGGCAGACTGAGTGATAGAAAGGCAAATAAACAGATAAATTATATGAAATATATATGTATATATATATATATATATATATATATATTATATTGACCTTGTTACGGGTCCTTTTTAATAATAATTTGTAAGTAGCTATAATAATCCAGTCAACACGAATCACAAAGTCGACTCCAGTTGAAGTAATAAAATAAAGGTATTTAATTCTGGAACATGAACTGACATGAAGGTAAATTCAAGAGGAGTACAATATAAAGCTATGAACCTGACCTGACATCAAGGTTAATTCAAGAGGAGTACAGTATAAAGCTATGGCCATGAACTGACATCAAGGTTAATTCAAGAGGAGTACAGTATAAAGCTATGGCCATGAACTGACATCAAGGTAAATTCAAGAGGAGTACAATATAAAGCTATGAACATGAACTGACATCAAGGTAAATTCAAGAGGAGTACAATATAAAGCTATGAACATGCATCCGCATACCTCGGTGCCCAAAGCAAGACTGATAATAAAACAAAGCATGCGCTCCCAACTGTCGGCTGAGTATACGTCATTTCTACCAAAATGACGTATACGCTAGAACGTACAATAAACTACGACACAAGATGGCGGAATGACGCCATAGATACTGCGGTGGGCGGAGCCTACCAAATTGCGTCATCAAACTTCGGCTACACTATTTCTCCACAGACCTACGAATTAAACGTTTATACATTTAAAACTAAAACCAATCTGTTTAACGTATTATACCTGTTTATTACGGATACAATTTTTACAATAGTTTACCTGATGAAAACAGTAAAATAAAACCAATTGATATGAGTTAAAAAAAAAGGGAAAGTTTCCTTAGCCCCAAAGGGCCCATGGAGGCAGATGAAGTGTAGAATCCATCTGTTTCTGTAACCACGGCACATAAAAAGGAATTGTGTGGTTAGCACAATGACCAAACCGCCTTTACTTCCCCCAACTAAAGACTGGTTTAGCTAAAGACATTTCAAACAGGGTCAACTTGAGGGACTTTAACCAGGACCTGTAAAAATTAGTTTACCAGACATCCATGGTTGCTGATTGTATCCACAAATTATACAACAGATGTCTACGGTGATGTATCCACAAGTATTATGCCAGCTGTTTACCATTAGATAACTGACACTATTCAGACACTACCCCTCCCCCCCCTCCCTCGTCCCACCATTCCATACACTATCATTAGCACAGCTTTAATGAGCTACACAGCTTCCATCACTAAATATCTCATGACGTCCGAGTCCAGTGTGTCAACTACAACAACAACTCCCCCCCGACCCCCCCGTGGTGACTCAAACTGTGTGCTCCGCGATCATCCAGTCAGCAGGGAATCAATCTGCTTCCACACACCAACTTTAGATCCTTACCAACTCTTTTATTTTTATTTTCATTAAACCCTTCTTACGCCCCCCCCCACACAACCCCATGTCCCCCCCCCCCATTTTTTTATATTTTTATACCCCCCCCCTCCAGCTCTCTACAATTTCTTTCCCTCTCCCGACGCCACATGTAAAACAACCCAGAATTATGAAAATGGAAAGAAATCGGAAAGTTTTCATTCTCTCTCTCTCTCTCTCTCTCCCTCTCCCTCCCCTTAACCACCACCCATCGAGCTTTAATTGGACAGATATTAGATGAAAGTGGTGACATCGGTTCTTGATGGGGAGGGGGGGGGGTATTTTTTTTTCAAGGCGAGTATGGTGTGTGAATGAGTATGTGAATGTGTGTGTGTGTGTGTGCATGCGTGTGTGAGTGGACTGGAGAATGGATAGGACGGGAGGAGAGAGTGAGAAAGGGGAGGACTGAGGGGTGGGGGGGGGGGGTGGGCGAGTTGAAGTGATGAGCTACATCAATCACTCACACTAATGTTACTAATCTTCTTCTTTGTTGAGATTTGTTTTTATATCATTGTTATCATTTCCCAAAAAATAAAAAATAAAAATATAATAATAAATAAATAGATAACATCATTTCACAAGAACCAACACCAAATAACAGACGCCGATCCCAAACAACACACACGCTAGCGCGCACACACACAAACACACACACACACACACAACTGTTGGTACGTGAGTGAAATTAATAGGATAAAACAAAAGAAAAACATTAAAAATAATTGTGTTTGGGACAGTTTTGCATGGAGCTTAACTCGCGCCCGGGGCAGAATACCTTTCTTTAGCGTAAGTACCCCACGCGACAGTAGGTCTACTGTTAAACTATTCCAGCTTGGGCCAAAACCTGGTCTTAGAGGACGCGACAATAGGTCTACTGTTAAACTATTCCAGCTTGGGCCAAAACACGGTCTTAGAGGACGCGACAGTAGGTCTACTGTTAAACTATTCCAGCTTGGGCCAAAACCTGGTCTTAGAGGACGCGACAATAGGTCTACTGTTAAACTATTCCAGCTTGGGCCAAAACCTGGTCTTAGAGGACGCGACAATAGGTCTACTGTTAAACTATTCCAGCTTGGGCCAAAACCTGGTCTTAGAGAAGTGAGCGAGTTTGTACTGAATTTATTGCACCGTCCATTGAGTCGGATGTTAGTTTCTAGTATTGTCCAAATAAAGTGTGTAAGTTTGATCATGTGCCACCGCTCGATATAGTTAGTATATATTGGACAAACTGAGGTAAAACAATTTGAAATGTTGTACATATAGACCTCATGTTTTGCCATACTGTACCGTACTGTGTTGTGCTGCATTGTACTGTGTTGTGCTGTGCTGTACTGTGCTGTGCTGTGATATGTTGTGATTACTGTACTGTGTTGGGCTGTGCTGTACCGTGCTGTGCTGTGCCGAGCTGTGCTGTACTGTATTATGCTGTACTGTACTGTACTGTACCGGGAAAATATTCAGCGCTGATCGCGAATCTCTTAAAGTGTCTTTGTGCAACTCTTTTGAATTTAAATTTTAAAATTGATCAATTCCGGATTTAAAAATATTTCAAAAAGAGCCGAATGTCTTGTTATATTTTTTTTAAATTCCTTTCAGAAATAAGGCTAACCGAAGGAAGTGTAGCTGGCCATCATTGCTGCGAACATTGACAGCTACAGTACACATTGGTATTTCTAGTATTTCTCAATTATCGTTCACAGTGACCGTACCTGCATTTTGACCCTAAGTGAAACTGGACGCTACATTTCCGGGGGGGGGGGGGTCGGGTCAAATGACCTCAGCTTTGTCTTTTGTGTACGCCCGTTTCTGCGTTGGTCCAGGTGTTTCCCAAAAAAAATCTGCTGTCATGAATGTTGAGTCTATTGGATTGAAGTGTCCATCAAAGCGAAAAATAAGCCAGAATTGGGCCAAAAAAAAAATCGAAAAAGTAATATTTTTTTTTGTTTGTTGTTTTTTAGAATGAGATAATGGAGACTCAAAATAAATTAAAAAAAAAAAAGTAAACAACAACAAAGTAAAAAATCAATCAAATGAGTGAAGCGGCCTTTAATTAAAAGAGGATAATAAATACATCACTTGAATAATAATAATAATAATAATAGCACGAACCGTTTTATAACATACGCAAATCAATAACAAGTTCAAAGAAAGTTTGAACCGTTTTAAGTGGATGCGGTTCACAGTCTCAGTGTTTGCCCCCCTGTGGTTACTTGTGTTGCTAATATATCACGTTTGTTCCTGATTATAAAAAAATAAAAAAAAAAATGAAAATTAAATTCTAAAAAAAAAAATTGGTGCATCGTTCTACTGTGTTCGGAATCCGGTGGAAAAACTTTTCATTTTTTTTTTCTTGTTTAGACATCCTGTTTGACAGTTATGTAAATCAACTTTACGTATCATTTTATAGGTAAGTGACAACATTGACCCCTCCACCCCCTCCCCCCAAATCCCTGCGATGCACAGTACATGTGCACCTATTTCCGATGTCATGTAAAGATACATTTGATCGGTCTAGTCTTGATCCGTGCAAGTCCGTGTTTTATTTTCATTCTATTTCGCAATTTTCTTGCGTCTGTTTACATCAAATTATTCAAATTATTTCTGATCAATAATTTGTCGAAAGAACAAAAAAAAAAATTACGGTATGTTGTGAGTGAATGACTTCTTATTCTCTGTGTAGTTATATTACTATTAGAATGTAGTCATATTACTATTAGAATGTAGTCATATTACTTATAAAACGCAGTTATATTACTATTAGAATGTAGTCATATTACTATTAGAATGTAGTCATATTACTTATAAAACGCAGTTATATTACTATTAGAATGTAGTCATATTACTATTAGAATGTAGTCATATTACTTATAAAACGCAGTTATATTACTATTAGAATGTAGTCATATTACTATTAGAATGTAGTCATATTACTTATAAAACGCAGTTATATTACTATTTAAATGTAGTCATATTACTATTAGAATGTAGTCATATTACTTATAAAACGCAGTTATATTACTATTAGAATGTAGTCATATTACTATTAGAATGTAGTCATATTACTTATAAAACGCAGTTATATTACTATTTAAATGTAGTCATATTACTATTTAAATGTAGTAATATTACTATTTAAATATAGTCATAATAATATTTAAATGTTGTCATATTACTATTAAATATAGTCATATTTTTATTTAAATGTAGTCATATTACTATTTAAATATAGTCATAATACTATTTAAATGTTGCCATATTACTATTAAATATAGTCATAATACTATTTAAATTATTATTATTATTATGCAGTCAACTGGAGGTCCTATCCAAGTACTGTCAAACTGTCAACTAACGTAAAAACATTTCGCTAAGCATTCATTCTTTTCTTTTACATTAATTTTAAATTACATTTTGTTGTAATTCCTTGGTTATTTTTCAAAATTTTAATCTATTGTTATAAAAATAACATAATCCCTAGAATCTAATCAAATCTAATCGGTACCGGTCCGTGGCTCAAATTGTACTGGTCCGCACAAGAAACATTGAATTATTTCCCCCTTTTTTAAAATTTATTTTCTACTTGGCATTGTAAATCAATACAATCTAAAAATATAAATAATCAACGCCCCCCCCCTCCTCCAGCGGGCCGCGGTGAAATTATCAAACACTGACCGGTCCGCGGTGAGAAAAAGGTTGGGGACCACTGCTGTAAATCGTCCATTGTAACAAACTTAAAGCGGGGGGGGGGGACAATATTTAAAGTGAAATTTTAAATATAACATTTGAATCTTGAATTGAGATCTGCTGATTCTTCTCCGTAAGTCTCTCACGTTTGTTGAGAGTGGCGGGACTTTGTTGTTGCAAGTTTATTTGTGGACCTTAATATGACTTCGAGGGCAGAACGACAGACGCACAAGGTCGACCGCAATGGGTTTGCTGATGGTTCAGGCTGGTACTATAGTCGTCTGGTGAGGAACGGCATAAAAAAAAACAACTAACCAATTAAAAATGAAGAACATGAACAAAGAATATAACAGCACAATGGCGTCCAATGAAAGCACTCGGATTCCGACACGTGTTTCTACTCAACATTTGAGTTTTTTGTAAACCAATCCCTTCCTTTCATGTATATATCTACATACCACTATATAGTACATTATATGTTAAATTTAGGATACATTTAAAAAGAATGATATTATAAACGTCGTGGGTCTTTGTTCTTCTAGCATTCTCTGGTGGCTATTTTATATTTTTATCATTATTATTTATTATTTCTAAACAGTTAATTATATTATAGTGTTCTTGAAAATTTATTATCATGGAATCATTTTGTTACATGTATGTTAAAAAAAAACTAATCATGCTTATAATCAAACTTTTGTTATTTAATAAACCATAATAAAAGTAAAAATAGATAAATTCAGATGCAACCGCTGTGTCGTTTGTCCCAGCAATCGAGACAAGTATTGTTCAAATAATTGGGAACGGAACAATCTTCACAATAAAAACATATCCAATACAATATTAACCAAACTAGTAAACATAGGTCAAATTGAGCATGAATATTATTGTACTAACAATTGTATCAATACAAATTTAGAAGTACTATTCAGTGTCCGTTTTCTTAAATAAAGAAAGGGTACCCGAACTCTTATTTATGTCCGTTGTGTCATAAAGAAATAACACTGTAAACATAGTGCAGTAAACGGTAAATATAGTGCAGTAAACGGTAAATTTTTGAATACGGAAAAAAACGTGCCGGAATACCGTTCCAGTGCGTTCCGTCAGAAACAAAAAAATCACCGAGTCTATTACTGATAACAGGAAGAACACATTGTTCAATAAATTATAAATCAGAGCACTCAATTGTATGAACTCTAGAACTTGTCCAATATACCAGTCTCTTAACTTTCGCGCATTGAAACACACATTTTTTTTAAAAATTTCAATTCATACAAGATGAGCACCATACCACAAACAAATAACAAATTATACAAGGCAGTGACCTCGCGCGCAGTAAGACAAAATTTATTTTTAGATTGTCAAGGCGAAATCAATTCCATATAGTTGCCATTAGCATCAGACATTTTACTTCAATGTCCCCATTTTTTTTTTTTAAAGTTACCATAAGTGAGAATTAATTGCTAGACTTAACGTGGGGGGATGAATAGCATTTGTTGTGTCTAGTAGGGTGGGGGGAGGGGGGGGGAAGGTTGATGAACGTTTGAAATGTTCAATGAAGAAATGACAGGTAGATTGCGACCTTGACACCAGAAAAAGGCCACGCTGACCGTATGAGCCCAGCGGACATGCCAGCTAATCATGACAGATAACTGGACACAAGTAAAAAGACCTGGGCTAAATGGCTGTAGCCGAGCTGGACACAAGTTAAAGAAAAAAAAACTGGACTAAATGGTTTGTGGCCGTCCGTGAGAGTAGACGCAACAAAGACCTGGGAAAAAAAACCGTGGAGGAAAGGGGCAGCGGGGGTGTCATGGCGTCAAGTAAAGGACAAAGTGACCACTGCAAATGATCCGCTCAGGGGCTGTCAAAGTGGACAGAGGGTAAAGCTGTCATAGAGTGCAGTGGAGGCTGCCGGTCATTTAATACTGTAGTCTGCTGGCCATTTTTTTTTGGCCAAAAAAAAAATTACGGTGGTCACTTGGTACATCTGACCGTTGGTCATAGAAAAAAAAACTGAGCCGACGTGGTCAGTATAACTTTTATTTAATCTTGTGGTCATTAAGTCCAGTATACTTTCAATTTCTAAATCACCGCCGGAGATTGTCTGTCGCCATTACATTTCCCAAACAGTGTTGTCACCTCTAACTGTGCGCGCGTGTGCGGTGTGCACACGTCATACAACTCGTAGAGGGCACGCGCACGCAAACACATATGACGACAGAGGGCACTTCCTTTTCGTATAGTCGGTCAGAAAACTGTTAGTCTGTGTGCTTAAATATTAAAATTAACGACCAAAGTTGAAAATCTTGTATCCGACAGACGCACACAGACTTGGAAAGCTAGAAGAAGGACTGCTGTGCATAGGTCAACTTGAGGGTTAAGTCAAAGTTACTGACGTGGATACACGTGTTTAGTGCACACAGTCTCTGTTTAGTGCACACGGTCTCTGTTTAGTACACACAGTCTCTGTTTAGTGCACACAGTCTCTGTTTAGTGCACACGGTCTCTGTTTAGTGCACACGGTCTCTGTTTAGTGCACACAGTCTCTGTTTAGTGCACACAGTCTCTGTTGAGTGCACACAGTCTCTGTTTAGTGCACACAGTCTCTGTTTAGTGCACACAGTCTCTGTTTAGTGCACACGGTCTCTGTTTAGTGCACACAGTCTCTGTTTAGTGCACACAGTCTCTGTTTAGTGCACACAGTCTCTGTTTAGTGCACATGGCCTCAGTTAAAGCGAATGGCAATGATTGTATTGTAAGTATTAGTCAACTGTACTCATAGGACCCCATACACATAGTGTATTGTAGGCTGTACATCAATATTCACAATTTATTGATTTCTGAGTTTTATTGTCATCTATCACTCAATAAAAAAAATTCCTTTTGCACCATCTAGCAATGTAAATATAACTACGTAACTAGCAATGTAAATATAACTACGTAACTAGCAATGTAAATATCTATTTAAATCTACCTTCCTGTAAATGTAAATTCTGTCTACATGTATACAACTGTTGCCAAATGTGAGACAATACAAATTAATTTTTTTACGTTTAGATTTTTTTAGCTGCTTTCTTAAAAAAAAAAAATGGCCGAAACAGTGGACTTGAGAGACAACCGATGGAGGGCCGCATGCGTTGGAGGGTTGGCACGTTTCTCTTCAGTGTTCCTTGTCACAATAATTGGGTAACGGAGGGGTTGGGGGGGGGGGGGGAGCAGGGATATTTCTTTTTTCTTTTTGTAAAAATGCTTTATATTATATATCCATCTAGTCATGTTCTTATACATTCTGACATGAAGTTTAATAGTAATATATCTATCTATCTATCTATTTATCAATATATTTATCTATTTATCTACCTATCTATCAATATATATGTCTATCTCTCTATCTATTTAACTATCTATATATCAAATTAGCTAAGTATAATCTAACTATCTATGTATCTATCAATCTCTCACTCTCTCTATTTATATTTTTTATTTATCTATCTATCTATCTATCTATCTATCTATCTATCTATCTATCTATCTATCTATCTATCTATCTATCTATCTATCTATCTATCTATCTATCTATCTATCTATCTATCTATCTATCTATCTATCTATCTATCTATCTATCTATCTATCTATCTATCTATCTATCTATCTATCTATCTATCTATCTATCTATCTATCTATCTATCTATCTATATATATATATATATATATATATATGTATATCTGATTGTCAATGTATCTTTGAATAGATCTATCCTCTTCATATAACGGGAGAGATAAACATACCGACAATATATTTATATACACATAAACACACACACACACACACACACATATATATATATATATATATATATATATAT
>JAGDYQ010000038.1:4477364-4493107 GCA_021962125.1 Bulinus truncatus | reverse complement strand
CCCCCCACATCATTTACACTCAAACCCTACTTTTTACAAGTTTGGATTTTTTTTTTTAGTATCCTACATGATGAAGTGCTCATCTCTTGACCCTATGACATCACAATTAGGATACTTGATCCGACGCTCGTTCTACACACACATATGTCCGAGACTGCAATGACCAGTGATGGACCGTGAATGACAGATAGCAAGAGTCTCTCTACCGCACCTGTACCACACCTGTACCACAACTGTGCCACTCCTGTATCGCACATTACCACAACTGTACCACTCCTGTTTCACACATGTGCAACAACTGTACAACTCCTTTATCACACCTGTACAAAACCTGTACTGCACCCAGAAGGATATAGGTAGCAAGAGTTACTTGGGGTCGAAAACATAACCCGTACTACACCTATACCACACCTGTACCAGACGTGTGCCACACATGTGCCACACCTTTACCACACCCTTATACTTACAGGATATACGGGCACACATGTTGACACATACCAAAATCTATTGACAGGAGAAACAGACTGACTCACAGATCCAAATTCATGTATCTACTGGCAGTAGGTCCAAACTCAATGGAACATATAATGACGGACGATAGAGACTCACATACATATCCATGACAGAATATGCAAACTCTCCCCAACAAAAACACACATCTATTTACAGGACATACAAACAGATTGATTGACATATCCACACATCTATTTACAGGACATACAAACAGATTGATTGACACATCCACACATCTATTTACAGGACATACAAACAGATTGACTGACATATCCACACATCTATTTACAGGACATACAAACAGATTCATTGACACATCCACACATCTATTTAAAGGACATACAAATAGATTGATTGACATATCCACAAATCTGCCACATTTGTAACCTACCTGTATCTTACCACACGTGCACCCCACCTGTGCCAAACCTGTATCATACATTTACCACTCTTGTAAGACACAGTCACCAGACCTGTACCACCCCTTTAAGACACATGTACCAAACCTGTTCAATACCTGTACAATACCTGTAAAATACCTGTACCACCCATGTAAGACACATGTTCCAAAACTCTACCACATCTGTACCACTTCTTTAAGACACATGTACTACAGCAGTATCATCCCTGTAAGACACCTGTGTAACACCTGTACCACACCTTATGAAACCTTTCCAACACCTTTAAGAAACCTGTACAACACATATACCATTCCTTTAAGAGACATGTACCGATTCTGTACCATACCATTCCTTAAAGAGACATGTACCGATTCTGTACCATACCATTCCTTTAAGAGACATGTACCGATTCTGTACCATACCATTCCTTTAAGAGACATGTACCGATTCTGTACCATACCATTCCTTTAAGAGACATGTACCGATTCTGTACCATACCATTCCTTTAAGAGACATGTACCGATTCTGTACCATACCATTCCTTTAAGAGACATGTACCGATTCTGTACCATACCATTCCTTTAAGAGACATGTACCGATTCTGTACCATACCATTCCTTTAAGAGACATGTACCGATTCTGTACCACACCTGTAAACACTCACAGAGCCATCCAGAAAATGTTTAAATGACTCACATATATCTCTTTTTTTTAGGAGCTCAGTATTTCTCATCTCCCTGGGGGCCTACATCCACATCGGTCCAGGCAAGTCAGTTTAACTACCAGCTCTTCATTGCCTGGACGTGCACATTTAATTTTGTGATACATGTATAAGGAATTGAATGTTATTTCTTTCTCTCAGTTCATCTCTATTTCCCTATTTTTTCTTTTCGTTCTTTGTCATTCTCTCAGTTCATCTCCATTTCCCTATTTTTTCTTTTCGTTCTTTGTTCTTCTCTCAGTTCATCATCATTTCCCTATTTTGTCTTTTCGTTCTTTGTCCTTCTCTCAGTTCATCTCCATTTCCCTATTTTTGTCTTTTCGTTCTTTGTCCTTCTCTCAGTTCATCTCCATTTCCCTATTTTTGTCTTTTCGTTCTTTGTCCTTCTCTCAGTTCATCTCCGTTTCCCTATTTTTGTCTTTTCGTTCTTTGTCGGTCTCTCAGTTCATCTCCATTTCCCTATTTTGTCTTTTCGTTCTTTGTCGGTCTCTCAGTTCATCTCCATTTCCCTATTTTTGTCTTTTCGTTCTTTGTCCTTCTCTCAGTTCATCTCCATTTACCTTTTTTTGTCTTTTCGTTCTTTGTCGGTCTCTCTCTCTGTTCCACAACATTTAGCCGCCATTTCAACTTTCATTTATTAAAGAAGTTTTAGCCATTGTCCAGGATGGACTGGAACTCCCGAGGGTCCTCATTACCTGGTCGATGCACAGGTTCCCCATATCTGGAACTGACCTGAGATCTTCCAATCAATTTTAATTCTTTTGTTGACTACGGAAAGAATTCATTTGCATTACCCAGTTGACAGATTCGGTTGAAACTTTGACTAATGGCTGTATAAGAGTGGCCAGTACCTTTGGGGGGGGGGGGCACAGACCAAATCTTTTTTTTTTTTGTCTTTTTAAAAAGGAATGCCAATTAGGCCTCTTCGTATGTTTCAAAGGTTGTTGAGTGAATTAATTGTGTAATACCATTGTGAAGTTGTAGTACATTTTCAGACAGCTTTTTATTTTGTTTGAGTCTAACTTTGCGTTCACGTGGTTTGTTATTTTGAATCGATTCTCGCCATAAATTACGGAGTTGTTATGAACATTCTTATTAATTGTGAAATAAAAACTATTTCAGTAGATTTACCAAAGTGACACTTATTTAAAAAAATTTCACTTATGGTTAAAATAAGGAAGTGGCTACGATTCCAAGGAACGGGACTCCGTATTATTTTTTTTTCGGGGTCCAGCTATAGATGCGCATGCGCGGCAGACGGACTGCTTATTATTGCATATTTTTTTGTTTTCGGGGCTAGGGTCAGAGTTAGGAATAGGGCTAGGATTAGGGTTAGGGTCAGGGATAGGTTTAGGGATATGGTTAGGGTTAGGAGCAATATATATATATATATATATATATAGCCGAACCCCGAAATAAAATAAATATTCGGAGTCTGGCTATCGCGCATGCGCACATCTACAGCCGTAAAAAAATAAAGTCCGTCTAGAGCTCTAGAGCGCATGCGCATCTATAGTTTGACCCCGGAAAAAATAATACGGAGTCCCGTTCCTTGGAACCGTAGCGACTGCGTAACACAAAAATGGCGGGATGGCAGAAAGAAGGGTTTTAAGACCTGTCCAAAATGGCCAGACCAGCAGGGTGTGTGGACTGCTGATCGGCCAGAATGGCAAATCAAGGGGTTTTTACTGCCACTCGGACAGAGGGGAGGGTGTAAAGTGACTCAACCCAAGCCCGAAATGGCAGGCTGCGAAGGTGTGCTTGAGTGGAACAGAGTGGAAGGGTGTTGTGTGCCGACCACATCCGTCACCACCACCAGCTGTGAATACTACGGTCTCGGATGATCCTCATTGACCACAGTACCACCAACTACGCAAGAAGGTTTTTTTTCCCCTGACTAGAGAACCCCCAATGATCTTTTCCCCACAGAACACGGTATGTCTCTCACACCAGTATAGCCTGGCACAGGAAGACCACCTCATTGATTATGGTACCTCCTGTGCCAGGTAAGTAAGCCTTTGGGATGGGCAAACTACGGCACGCAAATATATTAAGCAAGTAAGAGAGGTATTGTCGGTGAAGTAAATATATTTGGGGTAACAGGTGAGTTTACCAACCGTAAGTATGCAGATCAGCCCCGTAGCGTAAAAATTCTACAGCAGGGGCCAGGCATTCTACAGCATGGGCCAAGCATTCTACAGCAGGGGCCAGTCATTCTACAGCAGGGGCCAGGCAATAGCAGGGGGGCCAGGTCATACATTTTATTAAGTAGAGCAAACAAGCAGAGTTGGCCAGACAAACCGCAGGGGGGCCCGGCCCCCTGGCCCCCCACACGCTACGGGCCTGATGCAGAGGCGTACAACTTAGTGCAAATTATCAGTAGACTAATGCCATGGGCGTCATTTTAGATTCATCTTTGCGGGAGGGGGGGGACGCCAGTAAAGAAACAATTTAACGTTTCTTTTTCTAAGTAAAAATAGTCTTTAAAAACATCATTTAGAAGCACCGACAACTTATGACAAGCAAAGTAAATACAATTATAGAAAATTATAGAAAATTAGTTCCCTTGTTTAAAATATTTTATTTATGTGCTTAGTGTACAAATGACACGAGTGTGCAAAATTACTGCTGACTACAAAATTTTATTTTAATAATCCACATAAAAAAGGTTGTTTTACATTGAACAAACTGATAGAATTCAGAAAAATTGTAGCATACTTATGTCAAGTTCCTTAACTCGTATATTTCTGAGTTTTTTCCCAATTTCTCCATTAGTTGTTGTCCTTTACCGGTCCATACATTTTCCGAAATATTTTTCTTTCCCGAGTGTTTATCATATTTTCTGTTTGTTTGCTGACGAACCGTGTTTCTCTATCTTGTAGTTTTACTGGCCATAACCTGGTCTTCTGTACTGGATATCTATATAAATAATAGCGATGTGGGTTCTGCGTTAAATCGAAAGTAAAGAATTAATACAACATTATTCCAGACGTAGACAATAGTAATAAAAATCATGAAAAAGTCGGATCTGCCCGAAACCAAAAATAACCAAGCCTACTGATCAAACCTAAGGGCATATAACTCTATGCAAAGATTTGCATGGTACATCTAATATATATATATATATATATATATATATATATATATATACAGTGGATTCCGCTTAATTGGGACACCGCTTAATTGGGACAGCCGCTTATTTGGGACAAATCTCAAAGGAACCAAACCATGAAGCCAATAGTAAATGTGTATGTTTAATTGGGACAGCCGCTTAATTGGGACAAAATGCCTCGGTCCCGATGTGTCCCAATTACGCGGAATCGACTGTATATATATATATATATTTGAGTCACCAACTTTAAATATATTTCAAGATGACATATTACAACATAAACAGAATGATAGTTGTGCATTATACGCAATATTAATGATAAATACACACTATATATCGCATATATGATTGATGATTGTAAAGTTTAATGTCCTCCCCCTCCCACCCACCCCTACCCCCTCCCGTTCCTTGCAGACGATATCTGGTTAATCCAATCAAAGAACAAAACAACCACACTTTCAACTTTCAACAGTCACACACAATCAAACGTTGAAAGATCACACAAATTATGTCCAATTATCGGCTTCAAAATTGCCCCATCCACCCACCCCCCCCCCCCCAGTCTAGTTCAACAAAGTCCTCAACCTTTTCTTCTAAGGGCAGACAACATTTTTTTTTAATTTTATTTTGATACTTGGGCCGCTACCCTTACATTTCTCACCTTCAAGAATCTTTTGTTTCGCTGGCATTCAGCTTGTACTTCTGGGCCTCATTTACCTCTCAGCCTCTTTACTAGTTTAATTGCTCGAGACAATGAATTAGCTCGCTTCAATGACAGCTCACAAAGGAAAATTACTTTGTTTCACCCTTACCCCCCTACCCCCCCCCCCTCCGCACACTCCTCCCCATTTTCTAACACTCCCTCTCCCTCCTCAACAAAGTGGTGAGTTGGGATTCAAAAATATACGTAAGTTTTTTTTTTTTTTAATTTACCCCCCCCCCACTTCCACACGGGGCCTGCACCCCCCTCCCCCCCAATATTCTGTCAAGTAGCAATGCGCACCAGGTCTAAACTACAGCAAGGATCACACGCACGTGGCTTGTGTCGGAGTAATTCGTGCACTTGTGTTACCATGACAATAGCCATTCAAATTGACGCTGTCTGCAATTTTTTTTTAAAAACGGAATTAAGCCCTGGGTGGCTTGTATTGCTACTTTTATTTTGTTTTGTTTCAGCTCTAAAACGTGTGTATATTTTTTTTTTTTAAATCATGGACTAATGTTATTAAGATGGCGAATCACTTCCAATACTGAAGAGTTTTTACTGGATTATTACATAATGATTTGTTCCATGTTGCTGGGCACAATGAAGGAAAACTAGTATGGCATTTTGCTGATGAGATATGTCTGACACATTCTTCAGACATCAAATGTCACAACAATATAGTCTCTCTCTCTCTTTTTCTCTACTCCCCGGGCCACGGTTAATACTTTTCTAAAGTACCTGAGACACTCACAGGTGTGCGGCTCAATCCATAACACTCCGGGAGTGTACCGCCAACCCCTCCCCTCAAAACACTCCATGTGCATTGCAGTATTTATTGGACCTACGAGTCAATTCTGTACTATATGCCTGTTACAGAGGGCGCAATTATTTGTTGTTATTTTTTTAAATATCCATTATAATCTTCAATTCCCCTCCACCCCCATTAATCCAACTTCCGACCTATCAAATCATGGTAATCAATGAACAACCAATCAGAACAAAGAGTGAGATGAAGTGCTCATGTAAGTATACTCTCACAACCGGAAGTTATCTCTCGAGTTGTTACGATGGGATGGATGGAGTGCAGGTAAATCGTAATAAGATGCACGTGGTAAAGAGTGAGGTAGAAGAGACTAAGGTATAATGACCCCCTCTGACACACACAAACAGTGTCACGTGTTCGTTACTCACCGATGTCGCAATTTTTTTTTACGACCAGAATGAATCAACCGATCTCCAGGCTGAGCTACTGTCACATCTTAGGGCTGGGCGGAAGTTGAAAGGGGGCAGACGATGTGATGTCATTAAGGCTCTTGTGGTGGGGGGAACATCTAGTCAAGTACTTCTGTGGCGAGTGTCCAGACTTTACTATATTCGAACAAAAACTTGTTGTGGAGATCTTCACATTGGTCATCAATGTGAGTGAGATTACTTCCATGTGAGTGAGATTACTTCCATGTGAGTGAGATTACTTCCATGTGAGTGAGATTACTTCCATGTGAGTGAGATTACATCCATGCTGATTCTTTTGAAGTATATGTGTAGCTCCAGTATGTATTTGTATTGATCTTGTGCCCTGATAAAGTAGCTCTGTAGTGTTCTGCATTCAAACAAACTCTTCACCACATAGGCCAGTAGCTATGTAGTGTTCTGCATTCAAACAAACTCTTCACTACATAGGCCAGTAGCTATGTAGTGTTCTGCATTCAAACAAACTCTTCACTACATAGGCCAGTAGCTATGTAGTGTTCTGCATTCAAAAAAACTCTTCACTACATAGGCTAGTAGCTCTGTAGTGTTCTGCGTTCAAACAAACTCTTCACTACATAGGCCAGTAGCTCTGTAGTGTTCTGCATTCAAACAAACTCTTCACTACATAGGCCAGTAGTTCTGTAGTGTTCTGCATTCAAACAAACTCTTCACTACATAGGCCAGTAGCTCTGTAGTGTTCTGCATTCAAACAACCTCTTCACCACATAATTCAGTAGCTCTGCAGTGTTCTGCGTTCAAACAAACTCTTCACTACATAGGCCAGTAGCTCTGTAGTGTTCTGCGTTCAAACAAACTCTTCACCACATAGGCCAGTAGCTCTGTAGTGTTCTGCGTTCAAACAAACTCTTCACTACATAGGCCAGTAGCTATGTAGTGTTCTGCATTCAAACAAACTCTTCACTACATAGGCTAGTAGCTCTGTAGTGTTCTGCGTTCAAACAAACTCTTCACTACATAGGCCAGTAGCTCTGTAGTGTTCTGCATTCAAACAAACTCTTCACTACATAGGCCAGTAGTTCTGTAGTGTTCTGCGTTCAAACAAACTCTTCACTACATAGGCCAGTAGCTCTGTAGTGTTCTGCATTCAAACAACCTCTTCACCACATAATTCAGTAGCTCTGCAGTGTTCTGCGTTCAAACAAACTCTTCACTACATAGGCCAGTAGCTCTGTAGTGTTCTGTGTTCAAACAACCTCTTCACCACATAAGCCAGTAGCTCTGTAGTGTTCTGCGTTCAAACAAACTCTTCACCACATAGGCCAGTAGCTCTGTAGTGTTCTGCGTTCAAACAAACTCTTCACTACATAGGCCAGTAGCTCTGTAGTGTTCTGCGTTCAAACAAACTCTTCACTACATAGGCCAGTAGCTCTGTAGTGTTCTGCATTCAAACAAACTCTTCACTACATAGGCCAGTAGTTCTGTAGTGTTCTGCATTCAAACAAACTCTTCACCACATAATTCAGTAGCTCTGCAGTGTTCTGCGTTCAAACAAACTCTTCACTACATAGGCCAGTAGCTCTGTAGTGTTCTGCGTTCAAACAACCTCTTCACCACATAAGCCAGTAGCTCTGTAGTGTTCTGCGTTCAAACAAACTCTTCACCACATAGGCCAGTAGCTCTGTAGTGTTCTGCGTTCAATCAAACTCTTCACTACATAGGCCAGTAGCTCTGTAGTGTTCTGCATTCAAACAAACTCTTCACTACATAGGCCAGTAGCTCTGTAGTGTTCTGCGTTCAAACAAACTCTTCATTACATAGACCAGTAGCTCTGTAGTGTTCTGCGTTCAAACAAACTCTTCTCTACATAGGCCAGTAGCTCTGTAGTGTTCTGCATTCAAACAAACTCTTCACTACGTAGGCGGCGAGGGTCCCATGCTTGACCTCCGGTGAGAGCATAAGAAATATTTCAGGTCAAGGTGAAAGTTACCTCCTTGTCTGCATGGCCATTGCACCATCGGTTTTGGTGGTAATGAAAGAAGGGCACTCCAGAAAAACAGTCCTATAGCGGTTTATGGGATCTAAGAGATAAACATGTCATCGCTACAGGGACTTGACATTTAGCCACGATGATGCCATCTTGGTTAAGATCATTAGCTGGCATAGTTCAGATTCGAGTCTGTCATCTTCACCAAGCTCAACTATGTTGACAATGTTATTCGCATCTCTTTAAGAATGAGAATTTGTTGTCTTTTTCATCCTATAAACTAATAAACCATTAATGGAAGAGTGTTTTTGTCTTATACTCCCCCCCCCCCCCCATGTTCACCATCCTATCCGACTGTGACCTATAGATCAGTGATGGGTGAGGGCGGATGGGCGTGTCGTTAAGCGATTGACTGTCGACCTGAGGATCCCGTGCATCCATGGCCATTGCCCGATCGGATACAGAATCACTGGAATTAAAAACCCTGAACTTAAACATGCAGATCTAACCACACCCCAGCCCTGCTTACAACACCCCAGCCCTGCTTACAACACCCCAGCCCTGCTTACAACACCCCAGCCCTGCTTACAACACCCCAGCCCTGCTTACAGCACCCCGGCCCTGCTTACAACACCCCAGCCCTGCTTACAGCACCCCGGCTCTGCTTACACCCCAGCCCTGATTACAACACCCCAGCCCTGCTTACAACAACCAGCCCTGCTTATAACACCCCAGCCCTGATTACAACGCCCCAGCCCTGCTTACAGCACCCCCGGCCCTGCTTACAACACCACAGCCCTGCTTACAACACCCCAGCCCTGCTTACAACACCCCAGCCCTGCTTACAACACCCCAGCCCTGATTACAACACCCCAGCCCTGCTTACAACACCCAGCCCGGCTTACAACACCCCAGCCCGGCTTACAACACCCCAGTCCTGCTTACAACACTCCAGCCCGGCTTACAGCACCCCAGCCCTGCTTACAGCCAGAGAGATACCAAGTCATTCAGCTTATATATCACCGCCACCATTACACCATATCTTTACACCAGATCATTTCACCAGCAAGTTCATTTTACAAGAAAGTCGTTTCATTGAAAAATGTCATGAAGCAACATTTCAGGTTCTCGTCGGACCAGATATGTTGGCTACCGGACCAGATATGTTGGCTGTCGGACCAGATGTGTTGGCTGTCGCACCAGATGTGTTGGCTGTCGGACCAGATGTGTTGGCTGCAGGACCAGATGTGTTGGCTGTCGGACCAGATGTGTTGGCTGTCGGACCAGATGTGTTGGCTGTCGGATCAGATATGTTGGCTGTCGGACCAGATGTGTAGGATTATATGGATCCCATGCTGACATTTATATTTTATTCCGATATAGGGGGCCCAAAACAGCGTGTTTGCATGGGGCTCATTATAATGTTAAGACTATTCTGTTTGCATCATGGTTTATATTTAGACACATGCCAACTAATATAAATATATAGTACTAAATAGAATTCATTATTGTTAAAAATACTTTGATATTGAATTTCTAAGATAGCATCACTGGCCATCGTCACTATTTATAGCTATGAGTGGCGTAGAGAGCTTAACTCGCGCCCGGGGCATAATACCTTTTTAGCGCCCCACCCCCATTCAACAACAGCCATATAATATTATATGTAAAATATACCATTTGGCGCCCCTTTGTGAGTAGCGCTCGGGGCTTGATACCCCCCTCCCCACTACGCCACTGATAGCTATTTATACTTATCTGAATGTATGAGTACAAACTATCAGTATTTATAGCTATTTATACTTATCTGAATGTATGAGTACAAACTATCACTATTTATAGCTATTTATACTTATCTGAATGTATGAGTACAAACTATCAGTATTTATAGCTATTTATACTTATCTGAATGTATGAGTACAAACTATATGTATTTATAGCCATTTATACTTATCTGAATGTATGGAATGTATGAGTACAAACTATCAGTATTTATAGCTATTTATACTTATCTGAATGTATGAGTACAAACTATCAGTATTTATAGCTATTTATACTTATCTGAATGTATGAGTACAAACTATCAGTATTTATAGCTATTTATACTTATCTAAATGTATGAGTACAAACTATCAGTATTTATAGCTATTTATACTTATCTGAATGTATGAGTACAAACTATCAGTATTTATAGCTATTTATACTTATCTAAATGTATGAATATAAACTATCAGTATTTATAGCTATTTATACTTATCTAAATCTATGAATACAAACTATCACTATTGGAAATCAATAATATTGATGATGCATCAATATTATTATATTCTACTAACAAGATCGAACATGTCCAAATATCTAGAAAAACAAATTAAACAGCACAAAATTATCTAGAAAATTCTCTATTGTCTAGATGACATTTTCTTATGTCTTGAGGGCTAAAAAATTATCTAGATCTGGTTAGGAATTATACAAGTTGGCAGCCCTGTTTGCCAGCGTATGTGTGTGTTTGTGTGTGTGTGTGTGTTTGTGTGTGTGTGTTCACCAATTTAAAAAAAAAAGTTCATAAGTGATGAAATAGTGTTAGTTTTATAAAAACAGGACAAATTAAATGTACTACTAATAATACGTTGAATTTCTTTTGTTTTCGGACATTCTCTGTATGTGTCTCTACTGTCCCTTGGCTTTTCAACTAGTAAAAAAGATAAAATTCACTTTGTTTGTTCAAGTATAATTTTTGTATATTCTAAAACGTTAAAGTTAAAAAAAAACAACTATCAAGTCAGTCTTAATTACTTCAGTTGATATTGTTGTTCTCCAATATGTTATTCCACTGATATTGTTGTTCTCCGATATGTTATTCCACTGATATTGTTGTTCTCCGATATGTTATTCCACTGATATTGTTGTTCTCCAATATGTTATTCCACTGATATTGTTGTTCTCCAATATGTTATTCCACTGATATTGTTGTTCTCCAATATGTTATTCCACTGATATTGTTGTTCTCCAATATGTTATTCCACTGATATTGTTGTTCTCGAATATGTTATTCCACTGATATTGTTGTTCTCCAATATGTTATTCCACTGATATTGTTGTTCTCGAATATGTTAGTCCACAAATATGTTCAATTAACACCCCCACCCCAAACCCCAAAAAAAAAAAATCAAAACAACATCAAATGTAACTATTAATAAACAGGTTATTTTTTTTTTACTCAAGACTATAGAAAACAACGCGCTGTTCACATACAACAGAAATCAATAATGAATGTATCGATATTACTTCAAAAGGTAAATTTAGATTTCACTCAAACATTTATGTCGTTGTCCACCGTGGAGCGGGGGAAAGGGGTGGGGGGAGAGGGGCTGTCAGAACGAAAGACTCGCAGTAGAAATGAAACACTTCAAAACTTACGTTCATAGGTAGAAACAATTCCCAACGGTTGGTCAGAGAAATAGAGAGGAAACACGAAGACTGTGACATCTGAAGAACATTTTACAGAACATTCTAATTGGTGGGCGGGAGGTTGGGGGGAGGGGGCAGCTAAAGTTGAATTGGACAAACGTTTATCTTTTATTAAATGTAAACAGAATTGAAAAGAATTATTATTGTTTTTTTTTTTGTTTAAAGTTTTTTGTTGTAGTCTGTGAAATGCAAATCGTAGAACAAAAAACCATAAATCTTTGTGCAAGTTTCAGCAACCGAAGGGAGGCTACTATGACTGGACGTTTTGTTGCAACTTTCAAAATCAAAGAATAAATAATGCGGCTGTCACATTGTATAAATACACAACATCATGACAAGCTCAGATGGTGAAAGAAATAAAGCGGGGGGGGAGAAAGAGAGAGAGAGAGAGAGAGAGAGTGTGGAGGCAAATCACCATATTGAGACGGTGGTCGCCTGGGTCGGAACAGATTGCAAATGGCGGCGTTTCCGGTGAGCCCGGAGCTCGGAAGCGTGCCGGTTCGTATCATATTTTCACGAGCGGTAAATGGGGGAAAGGGGGGGGGGTGGACCCGTTATCAACAGAGCAAACAAAGAAAGGGCTTCTCACATCTTTAGTCTGTCAACAGGAGATTTTCTTCTTATATATATATATATATATATATATATATATATGGTAGTTTATGAGGGGGTGGGAAGGAGGGGGCTGTTTGAAGGAATCGGAGGTCACGGATAGAAATCACATGAACTTTTTTTTTTTGTTTACATTGTCTTTTTGTTATATTGTCCTTACAGGCTGTCGTAGATCGATGCATCTATTTATCCGACGTTTTGCTTTCTGCCCCCACACAGTTTGCACTGATCTCGTCGCTGGCGCAGGGATTTCGAGTGTTAATTAAGGACGCTTCACGTACTGAGTGCACTGAAGTGGAAATCTGGAGTCCGTGTCCTTTCAGCTAAAGCTGGACACTACTTTAAAACTCATTCGTTTTTTTTTTTGTTTCGTCCTTTTTTTTTCCCCTGCCAGTTTTTTTTTTTTAGAGAAATAAAAAGACATCGCAAATCATTTCAACAGCACGTATTGTTTAAATAGTGACTCGTTTTTCCCCTTCTTTGATGGATAAATAAACAAATAATACAAAACAAAAAGGGAATTCCCCCCCTCCCCCGGGGGCAATGACAAACGACTAATAGAAATGAGTTATGGGACAGTCAATACTATGAGATGTTGTATATACTTCAATCCTGACGATACGCTCAGCGTACAAACATTAAGTATATAAGTAGAGATGAACTGATTGTGGATAGCACTATTGAACAAAGTTGGGTTTTTTTTTTCTTCTTGTGTAATCAAGAAATACTTTATGCATTTGTAGAACTACACTAACACATATACACAGACGCACCAATCCCCCGCCATTTTAAAAATGGGAGCACGCGCCGACACTTTATAAGTTCCTCGTGACGTAATTCGAGGCTGCGCAAAGATTGCAAACACGCAAAAAGGACCAGAATTACTTCCCCTTATTGCAGAACTACGACGCAATGCGTTATAGGTGCGCAAACATAAATACGATTTGAACCACTTTATATCTATCTCCGTATGCATAATCAACGTACAGCCATAATTCCGTTACAACTGATACCAGTTTGTAGAGATTTGGTTAAATAGGAATGTTTTTATTATGTCTTTCACTTGTTGAAAAAGTATTTTAAATAAACTTCAACCAGGGCCGTCATTGAGGGACTTAGGCAGAGACCCCAGTTATATGTGGTGGGAGGGGGCTAAGCAAACGTACCTCATGGGCCCTATTAAGCCATCTCTGCTTAGTCCCATAAGCACCCCACCACATACCGCTGGATATACTTATTTGGGGCTGACATGGATACCGGTAGGAAAGTCTGATCTTTCGTCTAAAGTGACTTGGAGCTATACCGATCCAGATTACGGCCCCTTAGATCGGTGCTTCTCAAACTTTTTGAATTCACGCCCCCCTACCCCTTGGAACGCCAATCAATATGTCGCGGCCCCCCTATTTTTTTGTGTGGTTTAGATTGCTTAAATTTATAATTTTTCGAAATTCCACGGCCCCCCTCCGGACAGTCCACGGCCCCCTAGAGGGCCGCGGCCCACCACTTTGAGAAGCACTGCCTTAGATAACCCAGTGTTGTACCTCCAACATTAAAGGAATTCACGGTGACTTGGTGAAGTTTACTAGTTCGAGCTACCTCCCCCCCCCCACCCCCTTAAGGGATATTAGTTAACCGTGGTTCC
This sequence comes from Bulinus truncatus, assembly GCA_021962125.1. Taxonomy (NCBI): domain Eukaryota; kingdom Metazoa; phylum Mollusca; class Gastropoda; family Planorbidae; genus Bulinus; species Bulinus truncatus. The sequence goes on along the minus strand of JAGDYQ010000038.1, from coordinate 4,478,733 downwards.
GTTATTGTATCTTTGGCTATTGTTGTGATGTAGACTGGGCACCGGCTATTGTTGTGATGTAGACTGGACACTGGCTATTGTTGTGATGTAGACTGGACACTGGCTGTTGTTGTGATGTAGACTGGACACCGGCTATTGTTGTGATGTAGACTGGGCACTGGCTTTTGTTGTGATGTAGACTGGACACTGGCTATTGTTGTGATGTAGACTGGGCACTGGCTATTGTTGTGATGTAGACTGGACACCGGCTATTGTTGTGATGTAGACTGGGCACTGGCTTTTGTTGTGATGTAGACTGGACACTGGCTATTGTTGTGATGTAGACTGGGCACTGGCTATTGTTGTGATGTAGACTGGACACTGGCTATTGTTGTGATGTAGACTGGACACCGGCTATTGTTGTGATGTAGACTGGACACCGGCTATTGTTGTGATGTAGACTGGACACCGGCTATTGTTGTGATGTAGACTGGGCACTGGCTATTGTTGTGATGTAGAATGGACACTGGCTATTGTTGTGATGTGGATTGACGTAGATTGATGTAGATTGTTGGGCACAACATATACTATTCCATCGGTGTAGGGGAGCGCTCATCGTCGCAGGCGGGATACAAGGCAGCCATAAATATTTTTTTAAAGTTATATAGTGTTTATATCAAGATAATTATGAAATACAGTGGAACCTTACTTTATGAACGCCCCAGGTCACGAACAATTTGGGTTACGAACAACCCAAATTGAATTTGTAAGTTTCGTATAACGAACTAAGTCAGAGAGAGAGAGAGAGAGAGGGAGAGAGAGTCCAGTGTTGGAGACAAACTATCGCATACAATACAAACGAAGGCCCCACTGTACAGCTTAAGTCATTAAAGTCAAAGTAGTCGAACTACTCGAGTACTTCTACTTTGAATACTTGTACTCGTACTTGCAGCTTGCGTATTCTTTTTTTTACTCATAATCTTTTTATCGCTCCCTCGATTATCTTTAAAAATTGGAGCCCTCTCTGAACCACAAAGTGTTAAACGACATAACGGGTCACAAGACAAATCTTTAGTCTTGACATGGGGAAGGGGTGAGGGGGCATTTACCAGAGTCTGCTTATCAAAATAATAAAAATATATAACAACTCTGGTTTGTGGGTCTAATAAGAAATGTAAATATTTTTAAACTTAAAATATCTTTTTATCGATACTAATCTATTTCCGATTAGGAAATGTAAGCCTATACATTTTTCTTCTTTAGAATAAAAAGAAAAAGCGGAATAGAAATTTAAAACGTCATTTAGAAATCAAGAGAAGAAGAAAAAAAAAAAAGAAAGTCAAAAGCCCGCTAAATCTGTTTCGGTTAATTCCCATGTGAGTTAATGTTC
>JAGDYQ010000038.1:4463592-4476864 GCA_021962125.1 Bulinus truncatus | reverse complement strand
ACTTCCATGAGTGAGATTACTCCATGTGAGTGAGGTTACTTCCATGTGAGTGAGGTTACTTCCACGTGAGTGAGATTACTTCCATGTGAGATTACTTCCATGTGAGTGAGATTACTTCCATGTGAGTGAGGTTACTTCCATGTGAGTGAGATTACTTCCCGTGTGAGTGATTTTACTTCCATGTGGGTGAGATTACTTCCATGTGAGTGAAGTTACTTCCCATGTAAGTACGATTACTTCATGTGAGTGAGGTTACTTTCATGTGAGTGAGATGCCATGTGAGTGAGGTTAGAACTGTAATTGAGATTACTTCCATGCTGATTCTTTTGAAGTATATGTAGCTTCCAGTATGTATTTGAAATGATCTTGTGACTGATAAGTAGCTCTGTAGTGTTCTGCATTCAAACAAACTCTTCTACCACTAGGCTAATAGCTCTGGTATTCTGCATTCAAACAACCTCTTCACCACATAGGCCCAGTAATATGCAGTATTCTGCATTCAAACAAACTCTTGCACATATAGGCCAGTAGCTCTGTAGTGTTCTGCATTCAGAGCCTCTTCACCACATAGGCTTGTAGCTCTGTAGTGTTCTGCATTCAAACAACCTCTCTCTCACATAGGCCAGTAGCTCTGTAGTGTTCTGCATTCAAACAACCTCTTCACCACATAGGCGGCGAGGGTCCCGGGCTTGACCTCCGGTGAGAGCATAAGAAATATTTCAGGTGATGGTGAAAGTTACCTCCTTGTCTGCATGGCCATTGCACCATCGGTTTTTGTGGTAATGAAAGAAGGGCACTCAAGAAAAACACTCCTATAGTGGTTTATAGGATCTAAGAGATAAACATGTTATCGCTACAGGACTGACGTATTAAAACGATGATGCCATCTTGGTTAAGATCGATAGCTGACATAGTTCAGATTCCAGGTCTGTTATCTTCTGCATTGAAAAAATATATTGACAATATTATTCGCCTCTCTTTATGAATGAGAATTTGTTGTCTTTTTCATCATATACTAATAATGCATTAATGGAAGAGTGTTTTTGTCAGTTCCTTTGATGTTCTAGCATCATATCTGACTGTGACCTATATGATCAGTGATGGGTGAGGGCGGATGGACAATCAGATATTAAGCGATTGTTTGTCGACCTGAGGATCCCATGCATATATAGCCATTGCTTGATCGGACAGAATCATTGGAATTAAAAGGGCTAAAGACATAACATGCCAAAGATCCCCTTTTTAGCCTGCTTACCCACTTTTTAGCAGCCCTGCTTAAACAACCCGGCTTCCTACTTGCAACACCCCAGCCCTGCCCCACAACACAAACCGACCTTTAACACCCTGGCCTGATGGCAAAACAACCCCGCTGCACACCACCTTTACAGCTATAGACAACACCCCGAGCCCTGCTTACAACACCCGGCCGCCAAAGCAGCCAATTCTTTTTGCTTACCCTGCCCTGCAGACAACGCCCCAGCCCTGTTTACAACACCCGAAAGCCTCTTCCCTGCCACCCCTAGCCTATTTAAAACACTTTAGCCTACTTGCAACACCCAGGCCTGCTTCTTTGACACGGCACCACTTATTTCCCCCCCCCAGACCTGCTTACAGCCAAGAGATACCAAGTCATATCAGCTTATATATCACCGAACCATTACACCATATCTTCTAAACCAGATCATTCTGCCAGCAAGTTCGACTTTATGAGAAAGTCGTTCGACCAGAAATGTCATGACGTAATGAACTTGGGATTTAATCGGACCATGAATATGGTGGCTGCCGGACCAGATATGTTGGCTGTCGGATGAGACATGTTGGCTGTCGGACGAGATATGTTTATGTCGGACCAGGTCTCGTGGCAGCATCAGGACCAGATGTATTTGGCTACCTGGACCAGGTGTGTTGGCTATCGGACCAGATATGATGGCTACCGGACTTGAATATGTTGGCTGTCGGACCAGATTCACTGCAGCGGCTGTCGGACCAGTCATGTTGGCGCGTCAGGACCAGATATGTTGGCTATGGATAGATATCAATGGCTCGGACCAAATATCGATGGCTGTCGACCGATCAGATGATGATGGCTACCAGAATAGATGTGTTGTCAACGGACCAGATATGTTGGCTGTCGGATAGAGATATCGACTGGCTGTGGATAGATGTTAGCTTTGTCGGACCAAAGTGTTGATTACCGGAGTAGAAATCTTCGCTTCACCGGATGAGATATATTTGAAAGCTGTCCGATTTGATATGGTGGCTGTCCGGACTGAATATATTGGCTACCGGATTTTTTGTGTCTGGCAGCCTCGGACCAGATGTGTTGTTACCGGATTAAAGATGTTCGCTGTCGGTTCGAATATCTTGGCTGTCGGACCAGTCATGGTGCAGCCATCGGACCAGATATGTTGGTTTTTGGACAGATGTGTATATTTACCAGATAGGCTGTATTTGGCTGTCGGACTGGTGTGTTGGCTGTCGGACTACGATGTGTTGGCTGTCGGACGAATGCGTAAAATGTTGGACCAGATGTATTTGGCACATGGACCGGTTATGTTGGCTAACGGACCAGATATGTTGGCACCCACAATGACCAGTTGTGTTGGCTGTCTGGACCGAATATGTTGGTTACCGGAGGACAGATATGTTAAATGCCACCGGACCATATATGTTGGCTACCGGACCAGATATGTTGGCTACATAGGACATTGGCGATGTGGTGGCTGTCGAACCAGTTCGCGTGACGGCTACTGGACCGTTCATATTGGCTACCGGACGAGATATGTTGGCTGTCGGACCGATGTCTTGGCTGTCGGACCAGTTATGTTGGCTAACGGACCACAGATATGTTGGCTGTCAGACCAGATATGTTGGCTGTCGGACCAGATGTGTTGGCTGTCGGACCAGATATGTTGGCTACCGGACCAGTTGTGTTGGCTGTAGGATTATGAATATCGTTGGCTGTGAATGGTCTAAATTGTTAGCTACCGGACCAGATATGTTCGCTGTCGGATCAGATCTGTTGGCTGTCGGACCAGATATGTTGGCTACAGGACCAGATATGTTCGCTGTCGGACCAGATATGTTGGCTGTCGGACCAGATGTATTGGATATCGGACCAGTATATGTTTGGTTACCGGACCAGATATGTTGGCTACCGGATTCAGCTATGTTGGCTGTCGGACCAGATCTGTTGGCTGTAGGACCAGATTGTTTTGGCTTCTGGACCAGATATGTTGGCTACAGTTGACCAGATATGTTGGCTGTTGGACCAGATGTAGTTGGCTGTTCAGATCAGATATAGTAGAAGTTACCGGACCAGATATGATGGCTACCCGGACCAGATATGTTGGCTACCGGACCAGATATAGTTGGCTATCGGACCAGATGTGTTGTTGGCTGTCGGACCGGGTATTTTGGCTACCGGACCCGATATGTTGGCTTTACCGGACCAGATATATTGGCATTCGGACCAGATGTGGGTTGGCTGTTGGACTAGATGTGTTGGCTGTCGGACCAGTTATGTCAGCTGGCTGGACCAGATATGTTGGCTGTCGGACCAGATATGTTGGCTGTCGGACCAGATGTGTTGGCCATCGGGCCAGATGTGTAGGATTATAGGGATCCCATACTGACATTTATAAATATATCAAATTATAGGGGCCGAAAACAGAGTGTTTGCATGGGGCTCACTATAAATATTGAGACTATTCTGTTTGCATCATGGTTTATATTTAGATACTATGCCAGCTAATATAAAAATATAGTACTAAATAGAATTCATTACTGTTGTTAAAAATATTTTGATATTGAATTTCTAAGGAATAGCATCACTGGACATCATCACTATTTATAGCTATGAGTGGCGTAGCGAGCTTAACTCGCGCTCGGGGCATGTTGCCCTTTTAGACCTCCATTCAACAGCCATATAATATTCTACGTAAAAAATATACCATTTGGCGCCCCATTGTGAGTAGCGCTCAAGACTTGATACCCCCCCACGCTCCGCCACTGATAGATATTTATACTTATCTAAATGTATGAATATAAACTATCACTATTTGAAATCAATAATATTGATGATGCGTCAATATTATTATATTCTACTAATTTGATTGAAAATGTCCAAGTATCAATAGAAAAAAAAATTAACGCCTCAAAATTATCTAGAAAATTCTCTATTATCTAGATGGCATTTTCATATGTCTCGAGGGCTAAAAAATTATCTAGTTTCGGTTAGAAATTATACAATTTGGTGCCCTGTTTGCCAGCGTGCGCGTGTGCACGTGCGTTTGTGTGTGTTCCCAATTTAAAAAAAAAAAAACGTTCTTTAGTGATTTGAAATAATGTTGGTTTTATAAAAACAGGACAAATTAAATGTACTACCAAATTCAGGCTTGCGGAGCCGCCATGTTTTTTTTCGGCTCCGGCTCCACTCCCTGTGAGATAGTATCAACGGGACAAAAAAAATTGTAATTGCTCCACGCTAACATCCCGCTGATGAAAATTTGTGCAAATTTTGCGGCGTTCCCTTCCCCATATTTAGAAGCTTGAAAAATATACGCATTGTAAATTTGTCGGTTATACTAGAAACAAACCATTTCAGTGCATCCAGAAACGTATTACCGTATTTTTCGCCGTATAAGACGCACTTTACTGTCCCCAAAACTGGGGGGGGGGAAAGTTGGTGGGTCTTATGCTGGCAAATACACATGTTACATCCATTAAAACTGCCCTCAGCTTTGTGTGGCGCTTACTCGCGGTCACCTCTCTTTTTTATACGAGTATGTGCTGCGGGCTTGTATTTTGGGGGCACAGATCTAAACTTTTATTGCTTCCTAACCTTAGGTGAATATATAATTTATATACAGGTATAATTCCTTTTTGACGTAATTATGTCTACTTAAACAAATGTCACTACAAGTTTACAACTAACTCTTAGAATCTTAGAGCGCTGTTCCACACCGAACTAACTACGTCTAACTCAACGTATCTAATGCCCCTTACTAACTCAGAGCACCTTACTAACTCAACTACTACTATTCACGTCTAATATAAGGTGGGGGCCGAATACTTTGGTGCAACGTTTGGGGGGGACGACGATGTCTATCACCGAAGCATTTGGGGGGGAAGAACGTCGGTGAAACTGATTGAGGAAGCCGACGTCGATGAAGCGGATCTACACAACATAGCGGTTGGAACCTTGACCCATGGTGAGCTGGGAGTTGGTTATCTGGATTTCTTACAGAAAAATTATATTGCCCTCTCCTCAAGATGTCTAAGCTGAAGAGAATGGCATATAAAGTTGCTTTCCAGCTGGAAGTAATTAAATTTGCTCAGGAGCATGGGAATAGAGCAGCGGAGAGCCACTTCAGGCATCTCCCACCTTGAGAAAATGATGAAGAGACCGGAGGAAACAGCAGGATCGAGCTCAAAAAGTTGGATGAAGGCAAGCACACCACGTGGACCAACTGCAAAGTGGCCAGAGTTAGAGGTGGAAGTGAAGGAGTGGATCGACATCTCAGGCAAAATGGACTTTCTGTCTCTACACAAATGATAATCTATGAGGCTATTGACGTATTGCTGTGGAGAAGGGGCATTCGGGATTTCCCTGGATCACCATCGTGGTGATATAGATTTATGTGAAGAGATCTGACGCTTTCTATGCGCACCAAAACCAGAATTGCACAAAAAATGCCTAAGGAATACAGATCAAAGATTCTTTCTTTTCTGAAGTTTATTTATTGATGCGAGGAAGAAGAATAACTTTGAAATTACGCCAGATCGGGAACATGGATGAAGTCCCGCTAACGTTTGATGTGCCATCTAACAGAACCGTAGATAACAAAGGAGCAAAAACCGTAACCGTAAAAACCTCAGGGCATGAGAAAACCCACTACACGGTTGTGCTGTCCTGCTGTGCCGATGGTACCAAACTGCCTCGGATGTTGATTTTTAAAAGGAAAGCGTTCCCAAAGAAACAATCCCACGGGGAGTCGTCGTGCATGTTCACGATAAAGAGGTGGATGGACGAAAATGGCATGAGGCTGTGGATTGACAGAATGTGGTCCAAACGTCTGGCGGTCTTCTAGAAGGAAATCCTTCCCTTGTTGGTGCTTGACCAGTTTTAGGCGCACATTACTGAAAATACTAAAAGAACTTTAAGGAAGTTCAAGTTAAATAGCTGTGATTCCTGGTGGCCTCCACTAGCCATCTGCAACCTCTGGACGTTTCCATTAACAAGCCATTCAAAGTTCCGACGCGTGAGGAGTGGAACACCTCGGATGGCAGCTGGGGAACCATGATCTGACACCTACTGGGCGGATCGAAGAGGCCCACTATCACCCGAAGTGTGTGAATGGGTTAAAAGGTCATGCCGGAGCGTCTTATACGGCGAAAAATAAAGTATTTTCGATGGAGTTTTCACTAGTCAGCATTTTCATAAGTAATAAAAAGTTATTTCAATGAATTAAATTAGCAAAATAGTAAAAATGTTACATTATTTAAAATATTTTAAAGACTTCAGTATTTATATTTATTATTGATAAATTCGTATGCCAGGATTATTGTGCATTGGGGAGGAGAATTTTTCGGCGGGGGAGGGGGTGCTGGAGAACTTATTCTGGGGGTACAGCTTGGCGGATCTAGACGGCTTTGACGGCGGGGTGGCGTTGGCCCCGGGGGTTTTGCCGGGGCGAAAATGTTTCTATTGTTGAAAATTGGTCTTTTAACAAAAAATATTTCGATAATTTATTAATATATTACCCTAAACTTGCGATAGCCGGGGGGGGGGACATGCCCCCCCGCCTGCCCCTCCCCATAATTTCCCGCCCCGTGGTGGTAGAAGAAATGTTTGGGGGAGCGAAGATGGAGATGCGAAGCGCCGAAGCTTGCGGGCGGGGAGGGGGGTTTAGGGAGGGGACCTCCAGTGAGTCCCTTCCCCAAGAAATTTTTTGCAGTTCCATATCTAGGATGGTGCATTTTAGTACCGATGTTTTAGCTCATTAATTAGAAATATATAATTTTAGCTTACGTTTTTCAATAGTGCATGGCATGTTGCTATTTTGTTAAAAATAATTTAAATAGTAAAGGGTTTTAATAACAAAAATGTATTAGAGGCTGAAGCAATTTTCTGATTCCTGTTATAAATATCATTCGACCGCATTTGTTCTTTACACAAATTTGTTACATAATTACCTTTTATATCAATTATACTCTTGGTTAAACGTACAACCCCCCAGAATGACAAAGATGCACGAATAAACCGCTAACGTAGTTCTATTTCATATAAATTATTGAAAACAAGAACAGATCTATCAACAACAAATTGACCAGTCGCAAAAAAATAAAATTAATTCTGCTAAAAAGTAAATTTGCAAATTAAATATAACATCACTCAGAAATCACGGAGTTTGTACTTTATTATTTTATTATACATATGTATAAAAGTGAGAGTCAGAAGTCAATATTATTTTATTAACTTATTTCAGTTACTAGTTGTCCTCAGAAGATATCAATATATAAAACTATTACAAGGTTGCGAACAGGCCCACCGACGAGACATTTCTGGGTCCCTGGGCAGGGGTGACACGGGCCCCCGTGCTGATATTAATATCTTCAAAAGTTTATTGGCCAGCTCAGTCCGGGCCCCTAAAACAAAATTGGACAAAATGATTGAGGTTTTATAGCCGTTATTATTAAAATTTTGTCAAAAAAGCTCAAATCATGCATGGGGGGGGACTCAGGTCATGAACGGGGGGGTCAGCCCTCTGGACCCTTCTGGCTATGGGCCTGGACCCAGGTACCAATAAACTCCGATTTTTATTCGGACCCGTTCCAATAAAGTCAGATTGTTATTCGGACCCGTGGCAAATATGCACTTAGCTTAGCTATACATAAACTTTATTATTGTTTTTTGTTTATTTTTTATAATTGTTTGAATTGTATGATTTAATCGTTACTCTGTGTCTAGGGATTCACTAAGCGGATCTGTATTATTATTTTTTCGGGTTCCGTCTAATAAAGTTTAAATATAGCTAAGCTTAGTGCATATTTACTGCGGGTCCGAATAACAATCAAATTTTATTGGGACCCGGAGTCCGAATAGCCACAGCCTTATAAATTTATCTGCTCTGTTTCAGATATTCTGCTTTATAATAAAATTGGTAAATACAGAAAGCTACCATTTTGTTTTTTGTAGGGAGGCAAACAATCAAACAAATTTGTAATTTTAAAGCTAAAAAAATTCTGCTGTAAAAAAAAACATTTGGGAGCCGTGGAGCCGCCAGATTTTTTCCGGCTCCGGCTCCAATAAAAATAAAGCTCCGGCTGCTCGGCTCCGGCTCCGGCTCCGGCTCCGCAAGCCTGCTACTAATAATACGTTGAATTTCTTTTGTTTTCGGTCATTCTCTGTATGTGTCTCTACTGTCCCTTGGCTTTTCAACTAGTAAAAAAGATAAAATTCACTTTGTTTGTTCAAGTATAATTTTTGTATATTCTGAAACGTTATAGTTAAAAAAAAACAACTATCAAGTCAGTCTTAATTACTTCAGTTGATATTGTTGTTTTCCAATATGTTAGTCCACTGATATTGTTGTTCTCCAATATGTTAGTCCACTGATATTGTTGTTCTCGAATATGTTAGTCCACTGATATTGTTGTTCTCGAATATGTGAGTCCACTGATATTGTTGTTCTCGAATATGTTAGTCCACTGATATTGTTGTTCTCGAATATGTTAGTCCACTGATATTGTTGTTCTCCAATATGTTAGTCCACTGATATTGTTGTTCTCCAATATGTTAGTCCACAAATATGTTCAATTCACACCCTCCACCCTAAACCCAAAAAAAAAAAAATCAAAACAACATCAAATGTAACTATTAATAAACAGGTTTATTTTTTTATACTCTAGAGCTAGACTACAGAAAACAACGCGCTGCTCACATACAACAGAAATCAATAATGAATGTATCGATATTACTTCAAAAGGTAAATTTAGATTTCACTCAAACATTTATCTTGTTGTCCACCGTGGAGCGGGTGAAAAGGGGAGAAGGGGGCTGTCAGAACGAAAGACTCGCAGTATAAATGAAACACTTCAAAACTTACTCACGTTCATAGGTAGAAACAATTCCCAACGGTTGGTCAGAGAAATAGAGAGAAAACACGAAGACTGTGACATCTGAAGAACAATCTACAGAACATTCTAGTTGCTGGGCGGGGGCTTGGGGGGGGGGGGGCAGCTAAAAATGAATTGGATAAACGTTTATCTTTTATTAAATGTAAACAGAATTGAAAAACATTATTATTATTTTTTTTTGTTTAACGTTTTTTGTTGTAGTCTGTGAAATGCAAATCGTAGAACAAAAAACCAAAAAATCTTTGTGCAAAGTTTCAGCAACCGAAAGGAGGCTACTATGACCAGACGTTTTGTTGCAAACTTTCAAAATCAAAGAATAAATAATGCGGCTGTCACATTGTATAAATACACAACAACATCATGACAAGCTCAGATGATGAAAGAAATAAGGGGGGAGAGAAAGAGAGAGAGAGAGAAAGAGGGTGTGGAGGCAAATCACCATATTGAGTCGGTGGTCGCCTGGGTCGGAACAGATTGCAAATGGCGGCGTTTCCGGTGAGCCCGGAGCTCGGAAGCGTGCCGGTTCGTATCATATTTTCACGAGCGGTAAATGGGGGAAGGGGGGAGGGGGGACCCGTTATCAACAGAGCAAACAAAAAAAGGGCTTCACACATCTTTAATCTGTCAACAGGAAATTTTTTTCTTCTTTTATATATATATATATATATTTATATATATATAGGGTAGTTTATGGGGGGTGGGGGGTGGGAGGGGGGGTTGTTTGAAGTAATCGGAGGTCACGGATAGAAATCACATGAACTTTTTTTTTTTTTTGTTTACATTGTCTTTTTGTTATATTGTCCTTACAGGCTGTCGTAGATCGATGCATGAATTTATCCGACGTTTTGCTTTCTGCCCCACACAGTTTGCACTGATCTCGTCGCTGGCGCAGGGATTTCGAGTGTTAATTAAGGACGCTTCACGTACTGAGTGCACTGAAGTGGAAATCTGGAGTCCGTGTCCTTTCAGCTAAAGCTGGACACTACTTTAAAACTCATTCGTTTTTTTTTTTTTGTTTCGTCCTTTTTTTCCCCCCGTTTTTTTTTTTTTAGAGAAATAAAAAGACATCGCAAATCATTTCAACAGCACGTATTGTTTAAATAGTGACTATAAATAATACAAAACAAAAGGGAATTCCCCACTCCTACCCGGGGGCAATGACAAACGACTAATAGAAATGAGTTATGGGACAGTCAATACTATGAGATGTTTTATATACTTCAACCCTGACGATACGCTCAGCGTACAAACATTAAGTATACAAGTAGAGATGAACTGATTGTGGATAGCGCGATTGAACAATGTTGGGGTTTTTTTTTTGTTCTTGTGTAATCATGAAATACCTTATGCATTTGTAGAACACTAACACATACACACACAGACGCACCAATCCCCCGCCATTTTAAAAATGGGAGCACGCGCCGACACTTTATGAGTTCCTCGTGACGTAATTCGAGGCTGCGCAATAGATTGAAAACACGCAAAAAGGAACAGAATTACTTCCCCTTATTGCAGAACTTCGACGCATGCGTTATAGGTGCGCAAACATAAATACGATTTGAACCACTTATATCTATCTCCGTATGAAATAGATACCTTCTATACATAATCAACGTACAGCCGTAATTCCGTTACAACTGATACCAGTTTGTAGAGATTTGGTTGAATAGGAATGTTTTTATTATGTCGTTCACTTGTTGAAAAAGTGTTTTAAAATAAATGTAAGCAGGGCCGTCGTTGAGGGACCTAGGCAGAGAATCCCAGTTATTTGTGGTGGGAGGGGCTAAGCAAAAGTACCTGATGGGTCCTATATAAGCCAATGATTAAATAGAACTTAAAAAATGGAAAAGGGGAGGGAACTTTGTCTGTGAAGGCTTAAGGGATTGCATAGCGAGGCGTGAGTGTTACCGGTCATAGTCATATTTATAGAAAATGATATATAATGGTACTGTGTTTATTGAATATAATTAGCATAATCATTCATAATAAAAATGACTACAAGTTATATATATATATATATATATATATATATATATATATATATATATATCGTATTTGTTGTTAGTCTAATTATTCATACAAATATATACATCTTTGTTCTTTTGTGCCTTGTATATAGCATAAAAAAAACAGCAATGAATTTTTCTCTAAGTGTTATGACCGGCAACACTCACGTCTGGTCCATATGCGATTGCCTTGTTTTCCTATGACTAAGGACGAGCCTGAATGCAAGAATTGAATACAATGTTGGTGTTACAGACAGCCACACTTTTTAACCGTCCCTATTTGAATGCACGAAATGCATCCGGATCAGAGTTCAATTTGGCCCATATTTTCGGCCCTAAATTTGGTAATACACTAAGTGCAAATGAACAAGAACATAGTTACTGGCAGAGACGTTCTTTTGGATGGGCTAAATAAGCAACCGCCTAGCCCCCCCCCCCCCAACAATAGCCACACCCGATGATGAAAGCGCTACCTCTATTATTTATTTACTTTAAATCTTTTGCTAAGAGGACCCCCCACAGGCACTATTGTCTAGGGCCCAGAAGCCCCCCCCATATATATATATATCGCTGGATATCTCTGTCTAGGGCCCACAAGCCCCCTACATATGACTGAAAATCCGTGCTTAGGCTTATAAGCCCCTTCACATAACTGGACATCTCTGCTTATGTTCATAATCCCCCTAGATATAGGTGTAAATCTCTGCCTAGGGGTCATAATCCCCCTAATATAGGTATAAATATCTGTCTAGGATCCATACGCCCCTACATAAAGCTGGGCATCTCTGCTTAGGCCCATAAGCACCCCACCACATACCGCTGGATATACTTATTTGGGGGGGGGGGGGAATGACTACTGGTAGGAAAATCTGATATTTCTCACAAAGCGTCTTCTAAAGTGACTTGAAGCTATATCGATCCAGATTACGCCCCCTGAGATAACCCAATGTTGTACCTGCATCATTAAAGGAATTCACGGTGATTTGGTGAAGTTTACGAGTTCCAGCTCCCTCTCCCCCACCCCACAAGTGATTCCAGTTATCTGAGGTTCCGTTATTGTATCTTTTCGCTATTGTTGTGATGTAGACTGGGCACTGGCTACCCTGCTGTGATGTAGAGCTGTTGACTTTTCACTGGCTTATTTGGTTGATGATAGTAGACTACGGACACTTTGCTATTGTTGTGATATGTAGACTGAACAATGGCTATTGTTGTGATGTAGACTGGGCACTGGCTATTGTTATGATGTAGACTGGGAACTGGCTATTGTTGTGATGTAGACTGGACACTGGCTATTGTTGTGATGTAGACTGGGAACTGGCTTTTGTTGTGATGTAGACTGAACACTGGCTATTGTTGTGATCTATACTGAACACTGGCTATTGTTGTGATGTAGATTGATGTAGATTATTGGGCACAACACATACTATTCCATCGGTGTAGGGGAGCGCTCATCGTCGCAGGTGGGATACAAGGCAGCCCTAAATATTTTTTTAAAAGTTATATAATGTTTATATCAAGATAATTATGAAATACAGTGGAACCTCACTTTATGAACGCCCCAGGTCGAATAATTTGGGTTACGAACAACAGCTATTGAGTTTTTAGGTTTCGTATAACGAACCAAGGCCAGAGAGAAATAAGTCCAGTCGGTGAAGACAAACTATAAAATGCGTATACAAACAAAATTTTTTACTGCTCAGCTAAAGTCATTAACTACTCGAGTACTTCTACTTTGAATACTTGTACTCGTACTCGCAGCTTGGGTATTTTTTCGTTTTACTCATAATCATATTATCGTGTTCTCGACTATCTTTGAAAATCGGAGCCCTCTCTGAACCACAAACTATTAAACCACATAATTTGACTCACATGACAAATCTTTAGTCTTGACAGGGGGCAGGGGGAGGCATTTACCAGAGTTTGCTTATCAAAATAATAAAAAATATATAACAACTCTGGTTTATGGGTCTAATAAAAAAATGTAAAAAATTTTTAATCTTAAAATATCTTTTTATCGATACTAATCTATTTCCGATTAGGGAATGTAAGCCTATACATTTTTCTTCTTCAAAAAAAAAGGAGAAAAAGCGGCAAATAAATTTAAAATGTCATTTAGAAATCA
>JAGDYQ010000038.1:4416668-4463092 GCA_021962125.1 Bulinus truncatus | reverse complement strand
TGGGAGGGGGAGGAGGAGGTGAGATCTGCATTTCCAGGCGGTGTTTCAAGAGGTCAAGCCGTCTTTCATTATTCTGGGGGTGTCTGCCATTAATCACTTCAAGGAGCACTCACGTAGGCATGTTGCTTCCTAGTTTTTCACTCTCCATGTGTCAAAACAAGTAAAGACACAAGTGAAGAGCTACAGGAAAACACCAGCCAACAAACAGCCGTCATAGAGAAGCCAAGAGGTCGTCTGCTTCACAATGCCCAGGACTACGCGCTCAAATCTTTATTTCTTTTTATTCTGTACAAACTAAACACTCAGGTCTTTTTGAAAAAAATAAAATTCCTTTATTAAAGAAAATGCTAATGTTAAAGTAATGTGATTGGTCAAAATTCTCACCTTTAATTTTGAAACATTTTAGAGAAATTGTTAGATTTATAGAATTTATTATTTTTTAAAAATTTTCAATTATGTGCTTAATATTTTTTGTCAGAAATAGTTGAATTTTGTTTATTTTACACATTGTATCCTTTCTTGTTGTCAATAACGCATGTCCATTACGTCTACACAAATGACGTTATCAATTTGTACATGTCTGTAGTTTCTATAAAGGTATTGACATGAAATATATACACACATATACTTATTTTCGTATTTTATACTTTTTAATAATATTTTAGACTAAAAAGAAATAAAATCTATATTGTCTAAACTTATGCACCATATACTTTCTATTTATTTTGACATGATAATCTCGAGACGAATTCTTTCAGATTTTAGACATTACTAAACAATTAGTAGATTCGTAATTTTACATTTTGTAGTGTCATTTAGGATCTACACGTGTGCCCAATTTGAGCATTCTCAATAAATTAGAACAGGTTCAAAAGTGAGTTACAAAATGGGAGGACAAAGCCACAAATCAAACCACAAGCAGAAGTGGTTTTACTTTTAATTTATTAATTCACTAAATTTGGATACATCGAGTATGTCACGACTCTTGACTGTCGACCTGAAGGTACCTGGTTCGATCTCCGGTGAGGACCAAGGAAATTTTTCAGGTATTGGCTCAAGTTCCCGATATATCTCTCGTGGTGCCTCCATGACCATTGCACTATCGGCTACGGTGGGGATGAAAGAAGGACACCATACAATCCTTCCCATTAGTGGTTTATAGGATCTAAGAGATTTCATCTCATCCTTACAGGGACTTCACTCACGACTTTTGAAAGTAATTTGTTATTATGTAAAATAATCGCTGTGTGACTGACATCGGTTTCATTCGTGAGTGGTTGGTCGCAAAATAAAAAAAAAACGAGCAGATTTCTTAGGGCAAGGGTGGGTAAACTTTTTTAAAGGACGGCTACATTGAAGATTTGATTTTTTTCGGCGGGCCGCATATATATTTTGTCTACTTCATTTACAATTTAAAACTTTTGAAAATATGAATTAAGGAGAATAGCCATATATTTGTAGTTTTATTTCACATTCACAATATATTACACATGCACATTATATTTTCAAATACGAACTAAATCAGTCGTTAAATTTGTGATAAGACTTTCCTGTACATAATTATTATGAAGACGAAGGAACTTGATTTACATACAACCTGACGACAGTGTACAATTATAATTAATGAGAAGTACGTGACTGTTGACAACTTAGGATAATGTTCTTGAACTGTGGAATCAGTTTACTGGTTGTGATTCACATGACTGAATTTAAATGGTAGTCAGTCAACATCGATCTGTTTATATACTTGTTTATTTTCAAACAAGAAAATGATTGCCCGCAAAATGTGTTTGAAAAACTTGGCTGTAAAGTGTTTTGGGTGTGGAAATGCCGCGAACTGACAAACATCATTAAAGCTCCAGCTAAATAACCGACATGAACTTCTCCTTCAGGTCATAATCTGTCAAGCAGCCCTAACTAATATTCTAGAGGCATAAAACGATTTAATATACAGAGTTTCGAATCAAATAGTCGGAATAAAATATCAAAAAAATATAGCGAAAACTCTAAACAAAGAAAATTAACAAAGACATAGGATCGCAACATATACATGCAAACGGTCCGCATAATTTACTCAGTCGCGCCGCATGCTGTCCACGGGCCGTATTTTGCGAGAACCAAAGCAGCCATAAACAGAATATTTGCTTGCTATTCACACATTGTGATGAATGGATAATGTCTGATTGCTACCCACACATTGTAATGAATGGATAATGTCTACTGCTATCCACACATTGTGATGAATGGATAATGTTTGATCGCTATCCACACATTGTGATGAATGGATAATGTTTGATCGCTATCCACACATTGTAATGAATGGATAATGTCTGATCGCTATCCACACATTGTAATGAATGGATAATGTCTGATCGCTATCCGCACATTGTAATGAATGGATAATGTCTGCTTGCTATCCACACATTGTAATGAATGGATATTGTCTGCTTGCTATGCACACATTGTAATGAATGAATAATGTCTGATTGCTATCCAGACGTCGCGACGAACTGATAAGTTCTGACATCATTCTCATACAGACGTTCATTTGTTCTTTTATTTCCCATCTCTCTTTTTTTTTTTGTCTTCTCTCCCCTCGAACGGTTTAATCGTAGTCGAACGTACATTAGCGGATATTCGGTTAATGAAGATTTATCGATATTTAGACAGACTCGAGTACCACCACATCGATACCAGCAGGACGGAAGTAAGAGACATGCTAAAAAAATGTGTAATGGGGGCTTACTTCTTTATACTACCTTTTTTTTTCCCCACCAGAACCTTAGTCGCGGAACGGGAACTTCCCGGTTTCAAGATTGCTTCTAAAGGTATTCGATTGAAGCTTAATTGAACGGCGAAGGACAAAAGACTTGTGTCAGAAAAGTGTATTGAAGTGTGCCGAGACTTATGACGGGCTACGGGCGAGCTCAAGTCACTCAGCTGACAAAGTGAAGCTAGGAGATGAAAAACTCTTTAAAAATTGTTGCATGGCAGCGGAAACAGTTGAATTTCCTCGTACTGCAAATATGGTGAAAAGTAAGTGGATATGTGAAGGCAGCAGGATCCATTCATTTGGTCTGTCCAGCTTCATGGAGGAAAGGAACAAATTCAACAGACGGAACTGAATTCCGGCGCATGCGCATCTATTCATGTGGTCGAGCTCGCGAGGACAGTTATGGCAGCCGATGGCATCGGCATTTTTATGATTATGATTATAATGATATGGCTTTAGCTTGGGCCGGCCATGTTAATCATTAATGTTGTGTTTTTTTTTAAGACATCTTCATACAGCAATAGCAAAATTGTAAACAAATAAATATGGCTAGCTTGTAAATATCATAGACCAGTGGTGTGCAAACCTTTTGAATCGCGTGCCACATTGAGTTCTTAAATTTGAAAGAATAGAGAAAATGTAATTTGATTAAAGGTAAACTTTATTGATGTGAACGAGCGGAGAGAAGTAGAACTTGGCCCTAGTGTTGTTTTCGTTGACGAAAACTAAAACTAAAACCTTCGTTGACGAAAATGTTGACTTTTCGTCAACGAGAACTAAAACTAAAATTAGCAGCAAGACTAAAACTAGACGAAAACTAAAATTATTACAGAAAAAACGAAATAAAAACTGAAACTAAAATATGACCTGGGACTAAAACAACACTAGTTGGCCCGCGTACCGCAGTTTGCCTATGACTGTCACATACATATGTTCAGAATTTGAAATGCCTATAGGTAATATAGTGGGGCATAATGTATTACATTTACCTCACATTTTTTACATCAAAAGAGTAAATTATGATCCATTGACTTCTGTCTTTTTGTGCTACAATATTTTTTAATCAGTATCACTTTAAGTAATGGTTTACCGTAATTGTATTTGGCGATCCATGTAGTGTGTCGCTGTTGTGGTGGTTAGGGACATTGCTGGGGGAGTAGTGTGACAGTTTACGGATACATTGCTGGGGGAGTAGTGTGACAGTTTACGGATACATTGCTGGGGGAGTAGTGTGACAGTTTACGGATACATTGCTGGGGGGAGTAGTGTGACAGTTTACGGATACATTGCTGGGGGAGTAGTGTGACAGTTTACGGATACATTGCCGGGGGAGTAGTGTGACAGTTTACGGATACATTGCCGGGGGAGTAGTGTGACAGTTTACGGATACATTGCTGGGGGAGTAGTGTGACAGTTTACGGATACATTGCTGGGGGAGTAGTGTGACAGTTTACGGATACATGTAGTTGAATGTCAGGATGTTACCACATGTTACCACATTCAATGTGTTTTACAGTAGCGATATGGCAGAGTTTTATGGAAGTCGCATTTGCATTATGTCAGGGTGTTATTTGTAGTCGCAGTAGCAATAATACAGGGTGCGATTGTAGTCGCAGGGAGATAGTTATGGTGTGGCAGGGTAGCGGTGAAGTATTGGTAGATGTGGTAGCTATAGTTAGAGGCATTCCTGCGATTTTTGGGGCACTAGGCAAATGTAATATTGTGGGCTCTTGATAAATGCACATTTGTGGTGTGGGGTGGGGCAGGGAGCCGGGCAAACCTGCAGTAAAAGCATTGGTTCTGTTTTCTTTGGGACTTAAAAGCAACTATCGACGTAGCTCATGGCCCGGAGTCTGCACTGGCTTGAGTTACTTTCACTGTATGAAGTACTCCGTTACTTTCAATTTTTCAAGTAATCCGTTACTTTCACGGTTTCACATACTCTGCTACTTTCAATGTTCTAAGTGCTCTGTTACTTTTACTGTTTCAAGTACTTTCGCTACTTTTACGGCTTAAAGTACTCAGTTATTTGTTATTCAGTATATTTTTACGTTGTTTGTGTAGTGAAATTTAGGTTTTATGGATTTAAAAAAATAACATGACGAAACCGATTTCCAATGATATTTTTTTAAATGTATAAGCTTATCAAACTGTAACAAATTGAGCTAATTATTGGCTGTAGGCACTGCCGGCCTTAGACATTTTTGTGATATAGGCAAGGACAAAAATGCCGCCCTTTTTAGTTTCATTTTTCTAAGAAAACTCTATAAATGCTATTTATTGTAATACATTTTTAAAATTTGGCAAATTTATAACAGTTAAAGAGTTTTAAGTATACCTAGTGTATTTTAGGAAGTTTTTTTTTTGCTAAGTTAAAAAAGTGATGAAAAATAAAAAAAAATAAATGTCATGTTTATTAAGCGTTAAAAAGATTGAAGAGAATTCAAGAAAAATACGCTTTTCTAGCTTTTGCAGAGGCAAACTCTTCAATTATTTCGGTCAGATCCAAATCTTCTACAATCGTTTTCTCTATAGATATTGTAGCTAAACCAACAAAACGACCCTGAGACATGGCAGAACGAAGATATGTTTTTATGAGTTTGAGCTTCGAAAAGCTTCTCTCTGCACTCGCCACTGTTATCGGGAGTGTAAGTAATATTCGCAGTGCCACGTACACTTTCGGAAAAAGAGCAACCAAGCCCATTCCACATAGATAGTCTAATATAACTCTAAGGCTTAATTTTTCTGTAATTATCCTTGTATAAGACAATAATTCATCACACAGTTCTGTTGCATTAATGTCTGCTGAATCTTCGTTTTCAGATGTTAAAGTTAATTGAAGGTCCATGCTATCTTTGAAAAACCTCTTTTTTATCACATTTCTCCAGTTTTTTAATGTCATACAAAAATCCTAATAAATCGTTATGAGATGTTAACTGCATAAATCGATCATTCACTGATTGAATTGCGGTATCCAATATCTGGTTAAAGAAATTTACTGAAATTCATTTCTGGCTCGAGAATTGGATCGTCTGAAACTTCGTGGTCAAATTGTCTATTTCTTAGTTGAGATCTTATTTTGTATTTTCGTAGGGAAATTGCACTCAATACGAAATTCTTCAGCCAATGACTTAGCTGTTGTAATTGCTTTGGCAAAACCTTCATCTGTTCTACAATTCTGGAGCATTGTTTTAGTTGTGTTCACTTGTTGAATTGATTTATTTAAAGCAAGATATTTTTCTTTAAATGTTTTGTTAGATATATTGATCTCAAATAAAACATCATACCAAATCGATAATGAACAAATAGGCTTGAAATCGAGCATTTTTTTTTGTGCTATTCCCTTAGCTTCTGCACGGGACTGGGTTCCACGTGGTCCAGAAAGGGAAATGTCATCAGCAATTGAAACGAGTGCATCGTAAATTTCAACTGTTTGGTATCGAATTACCTTCACTGCAATAACTCGACTTTTCCAACGTGTTGAGTATAACTTGTTAACAGTTAAACCTGCTGCCTCTTTGTTTTTGGACATATTCTAACAATATATTCCAGCGATGTGTTGATGCAGAAAAAAGGTGTATATATTTTGAATTACCTCAAAAAACCTTACTGCTTCCAAACAACAGTTTACGGCATCATTCACCACCAAATTCAACGAATGCGCATTGCATGGGACATAAAAGGCTCTTCAATTTAGCTTTTTAACTATTGCTTGAACACCATTTTGTATTCCCATGTTCGCTCCGTTATCCTTGTCCCCTCTTATCATTTAGAAAAATGCTGAAGTCGACGCTCTTTAGTAAAATTTCCTACATACTCGCATCTGTAGATTTTTCAAGTTCTGCGAATCCAATGAAGTGTTCATTGATAGAAACTTCTGAAGGTTTGTCATTTGTCGATTCAAAAGCTGTAACAAATCTAACAATCATTGTCATCTTTTCTTTGTGACTGACGTCTGGTGTGCAATCGAGAACTATAGCGTAATATTTTGCATTTTTAGATCATATATTTATCACTTTCTGTTTTACCTTCTTACTCAAGTTGAATGATCTCATTCTGAATATTTTTTCCCAAATAATGGTCATGAATTTCATCTGATTTTATAGTCTTATATGTTCTTTCATTACCGGATCAAGGTCAGCAATAACTTCAACAAATTTCAAAACTTTCCATGTACTCTGACCAAAGATATTATTCTTTCTATTACATCCTTCCAGTGTTTCGCTTCACGATTTATAAGGCACTGATTCACGTCATCAATAGTTTTATTATTTGTTTTCCTCATTTTTAGTTATTTCCACTCATGATAACTGGTTAATGATCTGGAGATTTTTCATGATGCTGCAATATACTTGACAAATTTTTCCAGTCACAACTGCCATGTGTAGCTAAGGCAGATTTACTCCTGTTATATATTCTGCAGCAAAAACAATATACCTTTTCTACTGACGTAGAATAAATCAACCATTTCCTTTTTAAAGTTTCTCCGTTAGCCAGTTTGCGCGTATAGTGGTAATTAGAAAATTGTCTCCCACTTTCATCATTTGATCTGCTTTGGATCATGCTGAATAAGAAAACAACAATCTGGTCATTTAGCAGGATCCTCCATTATATCTGAATCAAATTCATTTATTTTATTTTTAATTTTTATATTTTTGATTTTATTTTGCTGGAATTTGCCGCTCCTTGAAATAATGCCGCTCTAGGCAGCTGCCTATATCGCCTATACCTAAAGCCGGCACTGGCTGTAGGTACAGCATTCGAGTATTTTCGGATGAATTTTATCAGCGAAAGATGGAAATGTGACATTATTTTGGGAAGTAAAGACATATAGAAATAATTCTATCTACGCAATACGTTAGCATCCTGTAGTTATATAAAGAGATAAATTCACACAATTTTCTAATTTGCAAAGTCCTTTATAAATTTTCTTCATTGGCGGTGTTGCCTTCAGAAAAGTAAAGTTTCCTTATCCTGAAAGGTCTATCGGGGCAGATGAATTCATCTGTTTCTGTAACCTCGGCATAAATTGGGTGGATCTCATAACGTACAGCCGCCTTGGGGGTCAAATACCCATATAAAGCCGTGTGAACGTGTGGGACTTTAACCAAAGTGGATCGAGTCCAGGACTCTCAGGCCGAGCATCTACACCACTCGGCCATCCGTACCACGGTGTTGATCACCCTAGGGGCGGTACTTGAATTTTGCTTTGATAGAGCGCGTGCAATACGAAATGTTGTGATACAACGGATATTGACATGATTCTATAGCCACCGCTCGCTCTTAAGGATAGGAAAGACTGGACGGCAAACTAAGCGGTAAACTAGGCGACAAATTGCAGACGGCAAACTGGACGGAAAACTGCAGACGGCAAACTGGACGACAAATTGCAGACGGCAAAATGGACGGCAAAATGCAGACGGCAAACTGGACGGTAAATTGCAGACGGCAAACTGGACGGCGAACTGCAGACGGCAAACTGGACGGCAAACCGAACAGCTGCCAATAATAAGAAGCCCACCCCCCTTGTAGGTATTTTTTTTTTTTTTTTGCGGTTACCTAAAACAGACTAATGTGACTCAATAATTCGGAGGGAGGGTCAGTAGGGTAACTGTTGGCAAATATTTTTATTGGCACGAAATTTGCAAGCTGCGGTCTTGACAATGTTCCCCCCCCCCTCACGCCCACACATAATAACGTCTGTACCGGTGCCACACCTGTCTGAATCATGGCCAAACTGTTATCCACAGTGGAATACAGAGATGTTGAAAATTAATAAAGGTTAGTGAGCGTTAACCACGAAGATTAAATATAGTACGTTCATATCTGTTGCAATTATTACGTCATGTTTGTTTGTGTACATTGCTGTATCTCAATGTCACGTGTCAGCAAATTATATCTATACCGTAATTTCTCTGTAAAATGAAAAAAAAAATATTACACTGAACTGTTTTTTGTAATATTCATCATCAGTCGTCTTACGCTTCAGAGAGAGGAGAGAAAGTGATGGGGGGGGCGGTATTACAGAACATTGTACAAACAAACATTAAATCTACTTAAACTACTTTTAAAAAATTACTATTAAAAAAAAAAAAATTAAAAAAAATGTAACTAGCAAAATGTTATTAGTACATGTCATTAGTACATGTCATTAGTACATGTCATTAGAGTCTGCCATTATCACATGTCATTACAGAGTGTCCGTCATCGCTCATGCATTAAACAAAAACAATAAAAAAAAAAGCAAGTAGGCAGGAGCAAGTAACTAGAAGAACTTGTGATTGAAGCCGACACAGAATCAGAGTAGCAGAACCTGTTTTATTGTCTGGGATGTTTCTTACATTCCCGTCCCGACTAGGAATTAAAAAAAAAAATGTTTTTATTTTTTTTTTTGTTTTGTTTTTAGCTGTGAAGTTCGCTGTACAATTTTATAATTCACTCCTCGTGTCATTAAAACCTGGCCATAGCCTTTTAAAACGGCTTTCTCGCTGGCCGGCTCTCCATCGAGCGTTTCTAAACTTTCTATCCAACAGGTAACCGTTTCTGTGAAAAAGGGGCTAAATGGTTAATGGAGCAGGACAGAGCGCAATAAATTGACACTGAAATGAACCATTAATTACCGGCCCGGTGCTAACAATAGCAGGTTCAATTCAAAATTGTTTCATTTCTTTTCGGTTTTTTTTTATTTCGTTGTCATTCTCCATTTTTTTTATTTCCTCAAATAGTATTTTACAAAAAAAAAAAAATGATTAGCTGAAAACAGCATTCAGACGACAATGTCAAATTGTCTTGCATGGGGAGACTAACAGCGTTAATGTGCTCAAAAATCCTTTCCCACTTTTGAATTGTGTTTTGGAGCAAATAAACGATGTATTAGCCGGCACATCGGTACCGGGGCTGAATTAAAAAACATTTTTCTCATCTCCGAGGCACTCTAATGGATACCATTTGGCCCCGAACTGTTAGCACATCTCCCGCGGGAATTAACCGAAACAGATTTAGCGGGCTTTTGACTTTCTTTTTTTTTTCTTCTCTTGATTTCTAAATGACATTTTAAATTTATTTGCCGCTTTTTCTCCTTTTTTTTTGAAGAAGAAAAATGTATAGGCTTACATTTCCTAATCGGAAATAGATTAGTATCGATAAAAAGATATTTTAAGTTTAAAAATATTTACATTTCTTATTAGACCCACAAACCAGAGTTGTTATATATTTTTATTATTTTGATAAGCAGACTCTGGTAAATGCCCCCTCACCCCTTCCCCATGTCAAGACTAAAGATTTGTCTTGTGACCCGTTATGTCGTTTAACACTTTGTGGTTCAGAGAGGGCTCCAATTTTTAAAGATAATCGAGGGAGCGATAAAAAGATTATGAGTAAAAAAAAGAATACGCAAGCTGCAAGTACGAGTACAAGTATTCAAAGTAGAAGTACTCGAGTAGTTCGACTACTTTGACTTTAATGACTTAAGCTGTACAGTGGGGGGGGTCTTTGTTTGTACCGTATGCGATAGTTTGTCTCCAACACTGGACTTATTTCTCTCTGGCCTTGGTTCGTTATACGAAACCTACAAATTCAATTTGGGTTGTTCGTAACTTAAATTATTCGTGACCTGGGGCGTTCATAAAGTAAGGTTCCACTGTATTTCATAATTATCTTGATATAAACACTATATAACTTTAAAAAAATATTTATGGCTGCCTTGTATCCCGCCTGCGACGATGAGCGCTCCCCTACACCGATGGAATAGTATATGTTGTGCCCAACAATCTACATCAATCTACATCACAACAATAGCCAGTGTTCAGTATAGATCACAAGCAATAACTTAGTGGTGTCAGTCTACATCACAACAAAAGCCAGTTCCCAGTCTACATCACAACAATAGCCGTGTCCAGTCTACATCACAACAATAGCCAGTTCCCAGTCTACATCATAACAATAGCCAGTGCCCAGTCTACATCACAACAATAGCCATTGTTCAGTCTACATCACAACAATAGCCAGTGTCCAGTCTACATCACAACAATAGCCAGTGTCCAGTCTACATCACAGCAGTAGCCAGTGCCCAGTCTACATCACAACAATAGCAAAAGATACAATAACGGAACCTCAGATAACTGGAATCACTTGTGGGGTGGAAAGGGAGCTAAGACTCGTAAACTTCACCAATCACCTTAGCCAATTCCTTTAATGATGCAAGGTACCAACATTGGGTTATCTCAGGGGGCGTAATCTGGATCGATATAGCTTCAAGATCACACTTTAGAAGACGCTTTGTGAGAAATATCAGATTTTCCTACCAGTAGTCATTCCCCCCCCCCCCCAAATAAGTATATCCAGCGGTATGTGGTGGGGTGCTTATGGGCCTAAGCAGAGATGCCCAGCTTTATGTAGGGGCGTATGGATCCTAGACAGATATTTATACCTATATTAGGAGAGTTATGTGACCCTAGGCAGAGATTTACACCTATATCTGGGGGATTATGAACATAAGCCTTGAAGATGTCCAGGTATGTGGAGGGCGCTTGCCTCAAGCACTGGATTTTCAGTCATATGTAGGGGGCTTGTGGGCCCTGAACAGAATATCCAGCGATATATATATATGGGGGGGCTTCTGGGCCCTAGACAATAGGTACCTGTGGGGGTCACTCTTAGCAAAAGATTTAAAGTAAGTAAATAATACGGGTAGCGCTTTCATCATAGGGTGTGGCTCTTTGTTGGGGGGGGGGCTGGGCGGTTTGCTTATTTTGCCTTATCTAAAAGAACGTCTCTACCAGTAACTATGTTCTTGTTCATTTGCACTTAGTGTATTGCCAACATTTAGATGGGCCGAACATGATGGGCAAAATTGAACTCTGATCCGGATACATTTCGTGCATTCAAATAGGGACAGTTTAAAAGTGTGACTGTCTGTAACACCAACTTATTGTATTCAATTCATGCATTAGGCTCGTCATAAGTCACTAGGAAAACAGGCAATCGCATATGATTGACCAGACGTGAGTGCTTTTGCCGGTCTACAACATTAGAGAAAAATTCATAGCTGTTTTTATATACTTTATACAAAGCACAATTAAGAACAAAGATGTATATATTTGTATGAATAATTAGACTATACAACAAATACGATATATATATATATATATATATATATATATATATATATATATATATAACTTGTGGTCATTTTATTATGGATGATTATGCATAAGTTACTATTCATCAAACAGAGGTACCATTATATATCATTTTCTACGAATACTGACTATGTCCCGGTAACACTCTTTCCTCATTACCTTGCAATCCCTTAAGCCTTCACAGATAAGGTTCTCCTCCCTTTTCCATTTTTTTAAGTTCTATTTAATCATTGCAAACATAGGACCCATCAGGTACTTTTTGGCCACTCCTACCACAAATGCTTCGGTTCACTGCATAGGATCCCTCAACGTATAGCTTCTTACATTTATTTTAAAACACTTTTTCAACAAGTGAACGACATAATCAAAAACATTCCTGTTCAGCCTAAATCTCTATACAAACTGGTTGGATTGGTCTTGGAATTACGGCTGTACATTGATTAACATATAGAAGGTATCCTATTTTATACGGAGATAGATATAAGTGGTTAAAATCGTATTTATGTTTGCGCACCTATAACGCGTAAAGCCGAAGTTCTGCAATAAGGGAAATCAATTCTGTCGCTTTGCGTGTTTTCAATCTATTCAGCAACCTCGGATTACGTCTGCGAGGAACTCATAAAGTGTCGGCGCGTACTCCCCGCATTTTTTTAAAATGGCGAGGGGATTGGTGCGTCTGTGTGTGTATGTGTTGGTGTTCTACAAATACATCGGAGTATTTTCATGATTACACCTGAGCAAAAAAAACCCCAGCATTGTTCAATCACTGTCTCACATCAGTTCATCTCATACTTGTACACTTAATGTTTGTACGCTGAGCGTATCGTCAGGGTTAGAAGTATATAGCTGTATCTCATAGTATTGACTGTCCCATAACTCATTCTATTAGTCGTTTATTCATTGCCTCCTGGCAGGTAGGAGGTGGGAATTCCTTTTGTTTTTCATTATTTACTAGTCACTATTTTAAACAATGCATGAACTGTTGAAATGATTTGCGATGTCTTTTTATTTCTCTAAAAAAAAAAAACGGGGGAAAAAAGGACGAAACAAAAAAAAAAACGAATGAGTTTTAAAGTAGTGTCCAGCTTCAAAAAGCTGAAAGGACCCGGACTCCAGATTTCACTTCAGTGCACTCGGTACAATGGGCGGCTCAAGTTAACACTCGAAATCCCACCACGCCGGCAAACAAGATCAGTGCAAACTGATGGGAAGCTGAAAAGCAAAACGTCGGATAAAATTCATGCATCGATCTACGACAGCCTGTAAGGACAATATAACAAAAAGACAATGTAAACAAAAAAAAAAGTTCATGTGATTTCTATCCGTGACACTCCGATTCCTTCAAACAACCCCCTCCCACCCCACCTACCCCAAAGCTACCCACTATATATACATAAATATATACTCCCTATATATATAAAAAGAAGAAAAAAATTCCCTATTGGACAATGAATTAAAGATGTGCCGGAAGCCCTTTTCTTGTTTGCTCTGTTTGATAACGGGTCCCGCCTCCCCCCTTCCCCCATTTACCGCTCGTGAAAATATGATACGAACCAGCACCTTACGACTCCGGGCCTCTGGGGAAACGCTGCCATTTGCAATCTGTTCCGACCCAGAGCGTTACCACCGACTCAATATGGTGGTTTGCCCTTCACACACTCTTTCTCTCTCTCTCTCTCTCTCTCTCTCTTTCTCTCCCCCCCCCCTTGCTTCTTTCATCATCCTGAGCTTGTCATGATGTTGTTGTGTATTTATACAATGTGACAGCCGCATTATTTATTCTTTGATTTTGCAAGTTTGCAACAAAACGTCTGGTCATATTAGCCTCCTTTCCGGTTCTCTGAAACTTTGCACAAAAGATTTTTGGTTTTTTGTTGTACAGTTTACATTTCTCAGAACTACAACAAAAAACGTTAAACAAAAAAAAATAATAATAAGTTTTTTCAAATTCCTGTTTACATTTAATATAAAGATAAACGTTTATCCAATTCATTTTTAGCTGCCCCCCCCCCAAGCCCCGCCCTTCAACTAGAATGTTCTGTAGATTTATTACTTCAGTGTCACCAGTCTTCGTGTTTCTCTCTATTTCTCTGACCAACCGTTGGGTGTTTCTACCTATAAAGACACGGCAGGTAAGTTTTGGAAGTGTTTCATTTATACTGCAGAGTCTTTCGTTAAGACAGCCCCCTTCTCCTCCTTTTCACCCGCTTCACGGTGGACCATAAGATAAATGTTTGAGTGAAATCTAAATTTACCTTTTGAAGTAATATCGATACATTCATTATTGATTTCTGTTGTATCTCAAAACGAGCATGCCATTGTTTTCTATAGTCACAGCTCTAGAGTATAAAAAAATAAACCTGTTTATTAGCAGTTACATTTGATGTTGTAAATTTTGATTTTTTTTTGGGACTAGGGTGGAGGGTGTCGAATTGAACATGTTGGCGAACTAACATGTTGGAGAACAACAATATCAGTGAACTAACATATTGGAGAACAACAATATCAGTGGACTAACATGTTCAAAGAACAACAATATCAGTGGACTAACATATTCGAGAACAACAATATCAGTGGACTCACATATTCGAGAACAACAATATCAGTGGACTAACATATTCGAGAACAACAATATCAGTGGACTAACATATTGGAGAACAACAATATCAGTGGACTAACATATTGGAAAACAACAATATCAACTGAAGTAATTAAGACTGACTTGATAGTTGTTTTTTTTTAACTATAACGTTTCAGAATATACAAAAATTGCTTGCTCAAGAACAAACAAGAGTAGATTTTATCTTGTTCACTAGTTGAAAAGCCAAGGGACAGTAGAGACACATACAGAGAATGACCGAAAACAAAAGAAATTCAACGTATTATTAGTAGCAGGCTTGCGGAGCCGGAGCCGGAGCCGGAGCCGAGGAGCCGGGAGCGGCTACTTTTTGCTGGAGCCGGAGCCGAAAAAATCTGGCGGCTCCACGGCTCCCAAATGTTTTTTTTTACAGCAGAATTTTTTTTTAGCTTTAAAATTACAAATTTGTTTGATTGTTTGCCTCCTACAAAAAACAAAATGGTAGCTTTCTGTATTTAACAATTTTATTATAAACAGAATATCTGAAACAGAGCAGATAAATTTATAAGGCTGTGGCTATTCGGACCCGGGTCCCAATAAAATTCGATTGTTATTCGGACCCGTGGCAAATATGCACTAAGCTTAGCTATATTTAAACTTTATTAGACGGAACCCGAAAAAATAATAATACAGAGTCCGCTTAGTGAATCCCTAGACACAGAGTAACGATTAAATCATACAATTCAAACAATTATAAAAAAAATAAACAAAAAACAATAATAAAGTTTATGTATAGCTAAGCTAAGTGCATATTTGCCACGGGTCCGAATAACAATCAGACTTTATTGGAACGGGTCCGAATAAAAATCGGAGTTTATTGGTACCCGGGTCCAGGCCCATAGCCAGAAGGGACTAGAGGGCTGACCCCCCCGTTCATGACCTGAGTCCCCCCCCATGCATGATTTGAGCTTTTTGACAAAATTTTAATAATAACGGCTATAAAACCTCAATCATTTTGTTCAATTTTGTTTTAGGGGCCCGGACTGAGCTGGCCAATAAACTTTTGAAGATATTAATATCAGCACGTGGGCCCGTGTCACCCCTGCCCAGGGACCCGAAATGTCTGTCGGTGGGCCTGTTCGCAACCTTGTAATAGTTTTATATATTGATATCTTCTGAGGACAACTAGTAACTGAAATAAGTTAATAAAATAATATTGACTTCTGACTTCACTTTTATACATATGTATAATAAAATAATAAAGTACAAACTCCGTGATTTCTGAGTGATGTTATTTAATTTGCAAATTTACTTTTTAGCAGAATTAATTTTATTTTAAATCGAATAATTGCGACTGGTCAATTTGTTGTTGATAGATCTGTTCTTTGTTTTCAATAATTTATAAGAAATATCACACAAATAGCTAAGCTATATTCGTGCATCTTTGTCATTCTTCCCGGGTTGTACGTTTAACCAAGAGTATAATGATATAAATCAGGTATCTATTATGTAACAATTGTGTAGCAGAACAAATGGTCAATATATTTATAACAGGAATCAGAAATTGCTCAGCCTCAATACATTTTTGTTATTAAAACTCTTTACTATTTAAATTATTTTTAACAAAACAGCAACATGCCATGCACTATTGAAACGTAGTTAAAATTATATATTTCTAATTAATAGCTAAACAATCGGTACTAAAATGCACCATTCCAGATATGGAACTGCAAAAAATTTCTTGGGGAAGGGACTCACTGAGGTCCCCTCCCTAAACCCCCCCTCTCCGTTCGCAAGCTTTCGGCGCTTCGCATCTCCATCTTCGCTCCCCCCCAAACATTTCTTCTACCCCACCAGGGGCGGAATTATGGGGAGGGGCCGGGGGGCATGTCCCCCCCCCCCGGCTATCGCAAGTTTAGGTAATATATCATTAAATTATCGAAATATTTTTTGTTAAAAGACCAATTTTCAACAATGAAAACATTTTCGCCCCGCCCCCCGGGGTCAAAGTTTTGCCCCCCCCCCGTCAAAGTTGTCTAGATCCGCCGCTGTACCCCAGAATAAGTTCTCCAGCACCCCCCCCCCCCCCGCCGAAAAAAAATTCTCCCCCCCCCAATGCAATAATCCTGGCTACGAATTTATCAATAATAAATATAAATACTGAAGTCTTTAAAATATTTTAAATAATGTATCATTTTACTATTTGCTAATTTGATCATTGAAATAACTTTTTATTACTTATGAAAATGGCGACTAGTGAAACCTCCATCGAAAATACCTTATTTTTCGCCGTATAAGACGCTCCGGCATGACCTTTTAACCCATTCACACACTTGTGTGATAGTGGGCCTCTTCATCCGCCCAGTAGGTGTCAGATCATGGTTCCCAGCTGCCATCCAGGTGTTCCACTCCTCACGCATCAGAACTTTGAATGGCTTGTTAATGGAAACGTCCAGAGGTTGCAGCTGGCTAGTGAGGCCACCAGGAATCACAGCTATTTGGGTTTTAACTTCCTTAAAGTTCTTTTTAGTATTTTCCGTAATGTGCGCTCTAAACTGGTCAAGCACCAACAAGGAAGATTTCTTCAGAAGACCGCCAGGACGTTTGGACCACACTTTGTCAATCCACAGCCTCATGCCATTTTCGTCCATCCACCCTTTATCGTGAACATGCACGACGACTCCCCGTGGGATTGTTTCTTTTGGGAACGTTTTCCTTTTAAAAATCAACATCTGAGGCAGTTTGGTACCATCGGCACAGCAGGACAGCACAACCGTGTAGTGGGTTTTCTCATGCCCTGAGGTTTTTACGGTTATGGTTTTTGCTCCTTTGTTATCTACGGTTCTGTTAGATGGCACATCAAACGTTAGCGGGACTTCATCCATGTTCCCGATCTGGCTAATTTCAAAGTTATTCTTCTTCCTCGCATCAATAACAAACTTGTGAAAAGAAAGAATCTTTGATTCGTATTCCTTAGGCATTTTTTGTGCAATTCTGGTTTTGGTGCGCATAGAAAGGCCAGATCTCTTCATAAATCTATAGCACCACGATGGTGATCCGGTGAAATCCCGAATGCCTTTCTCCACAGCAATACGTCTGGCCTCATAGATTATCATTTTTGTAGAGACAGAAAGTCCATTTTGCCTGTGATGTGCGATCCACTCCTTCACTTCCACCTCTAACTCTGGCCACTTTGCAGTTGGTCCACGTAAGGTGTGCTTGCCTTTATCCAACTTTTGGAGCTGATCCTCCTGTTTCCTCCACTCTCTTATCATTTTCTCAGTTGGAGGTGGCCCGAAGTGTCTCTCCGCTGCTCTATTCCCATGCTCCTTAGCAAATTTAATTACTTCCAGCTTGAAAGCAACTTTATATGCCATTCTCTTCTGCTTAGACATCTTGAGGAGAGGGTACTATAATTTTTCTGCAAGAAATCCAGAAATAACCAACCCCAGTTCACCACAGGGTCAAGGTTCCAACCGCTATGTTGTGTAGATTCGTTTCATCGACGTCGCCTTCCCCCCAATCGTTTCACTGACGTTCTTCCCCCCCCCCCAAACGTTTCGGTGACAGACATCGTCGTTCCCCCCCCAAACGTTGCACCAACGTATTCGCCCCGACCTTATAAAAGACGTGAATAGTAGTAGTTGAGTTAGTAAGGTGCTCTGAGTTAGTAAGGGGCTGACAGACATATGAGTTAGACGTAGTTAGTTCGGTGTAGACAGTTCTAAGATTCTAAGAGTTAGTTGTAAACTTGTAGTGACATTTGTTTAAGTAGACATCATTAGACAAAGGACTTATATTGTATATACATATATATTCACCTATGTTTAGAAGCAATTAAAGTTTAGATCTGTGCCCCAAATCCAGCCCGCAGCACACACTGCATAAAGAGAGGACTGCGAGTAAGCGCCACACAAAGTTGAGGGCAGTTTTAATGCATGTAAAATGTGTATTTGCCGTATAAGACGCACCAACTTTCCCCCCCCCCCCCAGTTTTGGGGAAGAAAAAGTGCGTCTTATACGGCGAAAAATACGGTAATACGTTTCTGGATGCACTGAAATGGTTTGTTTTTAGTATAACCGACAATGGACAATGCGTATATTTTTCAAGTTTCTGACTATGGGGGTGAACGCCGCAAAATTTGCATAAATTTTTATCAGCGGGATGTTAGCGTGGAGCAATTACAATTTTTTTTGTCTCGTTGATACTATCTTAATAGGGAGCCGGAGCCGGAGCCGAAAAAAAAACATGGCGGCTCCGCAAGCCTGAATTTAGTAGTACATTTAATTTGTCCTGTTTTTATAAAACCAACATTATTTCATCACTAAAGAACTATTTTTTTTTTTAAATTGGTGAACACACACAAACGCACGCACACACGCGCACGCTGGCAAACAGGGCTGCCAACTTGTATAATTTCTAACCGAACTAGATAATTTTTTAGCCCTCGAGACATAAGAAAATGCCATCTAGATAATAGAGAATTTTCTAGATAATTTTGTGTTGTTTAATTTTTTTTTCTAGATACTTGGACATTTTCGATCTTGTTAGTAGAATATAATAATATTGATGCATCATCAATATTATTGATTTCCAATAGTGATAGTTTATATTCATACATTTAGATAAGTATAAATATCTATCAGTGGCGTAGCGTGGGGGGGGGGTATCAAGCCCCGAGCGCTACTCACAAAGGGGCGCCAAATGGTATATTTTACATATAATATTATATGGCTGTTGAATGGGGGGGGGGGGCGCTAAAAGGGTAACATGCCCCGGGCGCGAGTTAAGCTCGCTACGCCACTCATAGCTATAAATAGTGACGATGGCCAGTGATGCTATCTTAGAAATTCAATATCAAAATATTTTTAACAATAATGAATTCTATTTAGTACTATATATTTATATTAGTTGGCATGTGTCTAAATATAAACCATGATGCAAACAGAATAGTCTTAACATTATAATGAGCCCCATGCAAACACTCTGTTTTCGGCCCCCTATAACGGAAAAAAATATAAATGTCAGCATGGGATCCCTATAATCCTACACATCTGGTCCGACAGCCAACACATCTGGTCCGACAGCCAACATATCTGGTCCGACAGCCAACATATCTGGTCCGTTAGCCGACATAACTGGTCCGACAGCCAACACATCTGGTCCAACAGCCAACACATCTGGTCCGACAGCCAACATATCTGGTCCGGTAGCCAACATATCTGGTCCGGTAGCCAACACATCTGGTCCGACAGCCAACACATCTGGTCCGACAGCCAACATATCTGGTCCGGTAGCCAACATATCTGGTCCGGTAGCCAACATATCTGGTCCGGTAACCAACATATCTGGTCCGACAGCCAACACATCTGGTCCAACAGCCAACATATCTGGTCCGGTAGCCAACATATCTGGTCCGGTAGCCAACACATCTGGTCCGACAGCCAACACATCTGGTCCGACAGCCAACATATCTGGTCCGGTAGCCAACATATCTGGTCCGGTAACCAACATATCTGGTCCGACAGCCAACACATCTGGTCCGACAGCCAACATATCTGGTCCGACAGCGAACATATCTGGTCCGGTAGCCAACATATCTGGTCCGACAGCCAACAGATCTGGTCCGACAGCGAACATATCTGGTCCGGTAGCCAACACATCTGGTCCGACAGCCAACACATCTGGTCCGACAGCCAACATATCTGGTCCGGTAGCCAACATATCTGGTCCGACAGCCAACACATCTGGTCCGACAGCCAACATATCTGGTCTGACAGCCAACATATCTGGTCCGTTAGCCAACATAACTGGTCCGACAGCCAAGACATCTGGTCCGACAGCCAACATATCTGGTCCGGTAGCCAACATATCTGGTCCGGTAGCCAACACATCTGGTTCGACAGCCAACACATCTGGTCCGACAGCCAACATATCTGGTCCGGTAGCCAACATATATGGTCCGGCGGTAGCCAACATATCTGGTCCGGTAACCAACATATCTGGTCCGACAGCCAACACATCTGGTCGGACAGCCAACATATCTGGTCCGTTAGCCAACATAACTGGTCCGACAGCCAACACATCTGGTCCAACAGCCAACACATCTGGTCCGACAGCCAACACATCTAGTCCGACAGCCAACACATCTGGTCCGACAGCCAACATATCTGGTCCGGTAGCCAACATATCTGGTCCGGTAACCAACATATCTGGTCCGACAGCCAACACATCTGGTCCGACAGCCAACATATCTGGTCCGACAGCGAACATATCTGGTCCGGTAGCCAACACATCTGGTCCGACAGCCAACACATCTGGTCCGGTAGCCAACATATCTGGTCCGACAGCCAACACATCTGGTCCGACAGCCAACATATCTGGTCCGGTAGCCAACAGATCTGGTCCGGTAGCCAACACATCTGGTCCGACAGCCAACACATCTGGTCCGACAGCCAACACATCTGGTCCGACAGCCAACATATCTGGTCCGGTAGACAACACATCTGGTCCGGTAGCCAACACATCTGGTCAGACAGCCAACATATCTGGTCCGACAGCCAACATATCTGGTCCGACAGCCAACATATCTGGTCCGACAGCCAACACATCTGGTCCGACAGCCAACAGATCTGGTCCGACAGCCAACATATCTGGTCCGGTAGCCAACATATCTGGTCCGACAGCCAACACATCTGGTCCGGTAGCCAACACATCTGGTCCGACAGCCAACATATCTGGTCCGACAGCAAACATATCTGGTCCGACAGCCAACATATCTGGTCCGACAGCCAACATATCTGGTCCGGTAGCCAACATATCTGGTCCGACGAGAACCTGAATTGTTGCTTCATGACATTTTTCAATGAAACGACTTTCTTGTAAAATGAACTTGCTGGTGAAATGATCTGGTGTAAAGATATGGTGTAATGGTGGCGGTATATATAGGTTGAGCCGACTTCAGTTCTCTTGGTGTAAGGCAGGGCTGGGGTGTTGTGGGCAGGGCTGGGGTGTTGTAAGCAGGGCTGGGGTGTTGTAAGCAGGCTGGGGTGTTGTAAACAGGGCTGGGGTGTTGTAAACAGGGCTGGGGTGTTGTAAACAGGGCTGGGGTGTTGTAAGCAGGGCAGGGGTGTTGTAAACAGGGTCGGGTTGCTTTAAGCAGGGCCGGGGTGTTGTAAGCAGGGCCGGGGTGTTGTAAGCAGGGCTGGGGTGTTGTAAACAGGGCCGGGTTGCTTTAAGCAGGGCTGGGGTGTTGTAAGCAGGGCCGGGGTGCTGTAAGCTTAGGGCTGGGGTGTTGTAATTAGGGCCGGGTTGCTTTAAGCAGGGCTAGGAAGTGTGTGTAAGCTGGGCTGGGGTGGTTAGATCTACGGCATGTTTAATTCAGGGTTTTAATTCCAGTGATCTGTGTATCCGATCGGGCAATGGCCATGTGATGTTTGGGATCCTCAGGTCGACAGTCAATCGCTTAACGACACGTCCATCCGCCCTCACCCATCACTGATCTATAGGTCACAGTCAGATATGATGGTGAACATCGGGGGAAGTATCAGACAAAAACACTCTTCCATTAATGGTTTATTAGTGTATATGATGAAAAAGACAACAAATTCTCATTCATAAAGAGAGGCGAATAATATTGTCAACATAGTTGGGCTTGGTGAAGATAACAGACTCGAATCTGAACTATGTCAGCTAATGATCTTAACCAAGATGGCATCATCGTGGCTAAATGTCAAGTCCCTGTAGCGATAACATGTTTATCTCTTAGATCCTATAAACCACTATAGGAGTGTTTTTCTTGAGTGCCCTTCTTTCGACACCACAAAACTCCCGATGGTGCAATGTTCCACTGCAGACAAAGAGTAACTTTCACCATCACCTGAAATATTTCTTATGCTCTCACCGGAGGTCAAGCCCGGGACCCTCGCCGCCTATGTGGTGAAGAGGTTGTTTGAATGCAGAACACTACAGAGCTACTGGCCTATGTGGTGGAGAGGTTGTTTGAATGCAGAACACTACAGAGCTACTGGCCTATGTGGTGAAGAGGTTGTTTGAATGCAGAACACTACAGAGCTACTGGCCTATGTGGTGAAGAGGTTGTTTGAATGCAGAACACTACAGAGCTACTGGCCTATGTGGTGAAGAGGTTGTTTGAATGCAGAACACTACAGAGCTAATAGCCTATGTGGTGAAGAGTTTGTTTGAATGCAGAACACTACAGAGCTACTTTATCAGGGCACAAGATCAATACAAATACATACTGGAGCTACACATATACTTCAAAAGAATCAGCATGGAAGTAATCTCACTCACATGGAAGTAACCTCACTCACATGGAAGTAATCTCACTCACATGGAAGTAACCTCACTCACATGGAAGTAATCTCACTCACATGGAAGTAATCTCACTCACATGGAAGTAATCTCACTCACATGGAAGTAACCTCACTCACATGGAAGTAATCTCACTCACATGGAAGTAACCTCACTCACATGGAAGTAATCTCACTCACATGGAAGTAATCTCACATGGAAGTAATCTCACTCACGTGGAAGTAACCTCACTCACATGGAAGTAACCTCACTCACATGGAAGTAATCTCACTCACATGGAAGTAATCTCATTCAAACGGAAGTAATCTCACTCACATTGATGACCACTGTGAAGATCTCCACAACAAGTTTTTGTTCGAATACAACAACGTCAGGACACTCGCCACAGAAAGTACTTGACTAGATGTTCCCCCCACCACAAGAGCCTTAATGACATCACATCGTATGCCTCCTTTCAACTTCCGCCCAGCCCTAAGATGTGACAGTAGCTCAGCCTGGAGATTGGTTGGTTAATTCTGGTCGTAAAAAAAAATTGACATCGGTGAGTAACGAACACGTGACACTGTGTGTGTATGTGTGTGTGAGGGGGTCATTATACCTTAGTCTCTTCTACCTCACTCTTTACCACGTGCATCTTATTACGATTTAAATTCACTCCATCCATCCCATCGTAACAACTCGAGAGATAACTTCCGGTTGAGAGAGTATACTTACATGAGCACTTCATCTCACTCTTTGTTCTGATTGGTTGTTCATTGATTACCATGATTTGATAGGTCTGAAGTTGGATTAAGGGGGTCGGAGGGGAATTGAAGATTATAATGGGTATTTTAAAAAATAACAACAAATAATTGCGCCCTCTGTAACAGGCAAATAGTACAGAATTGACTCGTAGGTCCAATAGAATACTGCAATGCACATGGAGTGTTTTGAGGGGAGGGGTTGGCGGTACACTCCCGGAGTGCTATTAGTGCTGTTAGTGTCTCAGGTACTTTAGAAAAAGTATTAACTGTGACCCGGGGAGTAGAGAGAGAGAGAGAGAGAGAGAGAGAGAGAGAGAGAGAGAGAGAGAGAGAGAGAGAGAGAGAGAAAGAGACTATATTGTTGTGACATTTGATGTCTGAAGAATGTGTCTGACATATCTCATCAGCAAAATGTCATACTAGTTTTTCCTCATTGTGCCCAGCAACATGGAACAAATCATTATGTAATAATCCAGGAAAACTCTTCAGTATTGGAAGTGATTTGCCATCTTAATAACATTAGTGCATGATTTAAAAAAAAAAATATACACACGTTTTAGAGCTGAAACAAAACAAAAAATAAAAAGTAGCAATACAAGCCACACAGGGCTTAATTCCGTTTTTAAAAAAAAAATTGCAGACAGCGTCGACTTGAATGGCTATTGTCATGGTAACACAAGTGCACGAATTAATCCGACACAAGCCACGTGCGTGTGATCCTTGCTATAGTCTAGACCTGGTGCGCATTGCTACTTGAAAGAATATTGGTGGGGGGGGGGGGGGTGCAGGCCCCGGGTTGAAGTGGGGGGGGGGGGTAATTTAAAAAAAAAAAAAAAAAATTATGTATATTTTTGAATCCCAACTCACCACTTTGTTGAGGAGGGAGAGGGAGTGTTAGAAAATGGGGGAGGAGTGTGCGGGGGGGGGGTTGGAGGGTGAAACAAAGTAATTTTCCTTTGTGAGCTGTCATTGAAGCGAGCTAATTCACTGTCTCGAGCAATTAGACTAGTGAAGAGGTTGGGAAGTAAATGAGGCCCAGAAGTACAAGCTGAATGCCAGCGAAACAAAAGATTTGTGAAGGTGAGAAATGTAAGGGGTAGCGGCCCAAGTTTCAAAATAAAATAAAAAAAAATGTTGTCTGCCCTTAGAAGAAAAGGTTGAGGACTTTGTTGAACTAGACTGGGGGGGGGGGGGTGGGTGGATGGGGCAATTTGAAGCAGATAATTGGACATAATTTGTGTGATCTTTCAACGTTTGATTGTGTGTGACTGTTGAAAGTTGAAAGTGTGGTTGTTTTGTTCTTTGATTGGATTAACCAGATATCGTCTGCAGGGAACGGGGGGGGCGGGATTAATCTTTATAATTAATAATCATATATGCGATATATAGTGTGTATTGACCATTAATATTGCATATAATGCACAACTATCATTCTCTTTATGTTGTAATA
Organism: Bulinus truncatus; assembly: GCA_021962125.1. Taxonomy (NCBI): domain Eukaryota; kingdom Metazoa; phylum Mollusca; class Gastropoda; family Planorbidae; genus Bulinus; species Bulinus truncatus. Next base: position 4,438,073 of record JAGDYQ010000038.1, on the reverse strand, counting down.
TGTCATCTTGAAATATATTTAAAGTTGGTGACTCAAATATATATATATATATATACTAGCTGTACCATGCAAATCTTTGCATAGAGTTATATGCCCTTAGGTTTGATCAGTACGCTAGGTTACTTTTGGTTTCGGACAGATCCGACTTTTTCATGATTTTTATTACAATTGTTTACGTTTGACGATTATAAACTGGAATACTGTTGTATTAATCCTTTACATTCGATTTAACGCAGAACCCACATCGCTATTATTTATATAGGTATACAGTACAGAAGACCAGGATATGACCAGTAAAACTTCAAGATAGAGAAACATGGGTCGTCAGCAAGCAAACAGAAAATATGATAAACACTCGGGGCAGAAAAATATTTCGGAAAATGTATGGACCGGTAAAGGACAACAACTAATGGAGAAATTGGGAAAAAACTCAGAATTATACGAGTTAAGGAACCTGACATAAGTATGCTACAAATTTTCTAAATTCTATCAGTTTGTTCAATATAAAACAACCTTTTTTATGTGGATTATTAAAATAAAATTTTGTAGTCAAAAGCAATTTTGCATACTCGTGTCATTTGTACACTAAGCACATAAATAAAATATTTTAAACAAGGGAACTAATTTTCTATAATTGTATTTACTTTGCTTGTCATAAGTTGTCGGTGCTTCTAAATGATATTTTTAAAGACTATTTTTACTTACAAAAGAAACGTTAAATTGTTTCTTTAATGGCGCCCCCCCTCCCACAAAGATGAATCTAAAATGACGCCCATGGCATTACTCTACTGATAATTTGCACTAAGTTGTACGCCTCTGCATCAGGCCCGTAGCGTGCGGGGGGGGGGGGCTACTGGGCGGGCCCCCCTGCGGTTTGTCTAGCCCCCCCTGCTTGTTTGCTCTACTTAGTAAAATGTATGACCTGCCCCCCTGCTATTGCCTGGCCCCTGCTATAGAATGCCTGGCCCCTGCTGTAGAATTTTTACGCTACGGGGCTGCTCTGCATACTTACGGTTGGTAAACTCACCTGTTACCCCAAATATATTTACTTCACCGACAATATTTCTCTTACTTGCTTAATATATTTGCGTGCAGTAGTTTGCCCATCCCAAAGGCTTATTTACCTGGCACAGGAGGTACCATAATCAATAAGGTGGACTTCCTGTGCCAGGCTATACTGGTGTGAAAGACATACCGTGGTATGTGGGGAAAAGATCATTGGGGTTCTCTAGTCAGGAAAAAAAAAAACCTTCTTGCGTAGTTGTAGTCAATGTGGATCATCCGATACCGTAGTATTCACAGGTGGCGGTGGTGATAGATGTGGTCGGCACACAACACCCTTCCACCCTGCTCCACTCAAGCACACCTTCGCAGCCTGCCATTTCGGGCGTGGGTTCAGGCACATTACACCCCCCCCCTCTGTCCGAGTGGCAGGAAAAAACTCATTGACTTGCCATTCTGGCCGATCAGCAGTACACACACCCTTCTGGTCTGACCATTTTGGGCAAGTCTTAAAACCCTCTTTTCTGCCATCCCGGCAGATGATAGCGGGCACACTCACCCCGCCACTCTGTAGGCATGGCAGACATGCATCAGCGCTGCCAACAATGCTGGTGTGGTAGGCACACTACACCCTATCATGCTGGCAATGTCGGGGTAAAAAAAAATATTTTAATAATCATTGAGTTTGGTTAACAAAAATACTCTTTCGTATAGCCCAAACAAAAACAACTTACACGCTACCACTTTTGTGTTATATCAACCATGTTAAATAGATGTATAAACCTACATCACTCAAATATACCATTAGATATTAACCATAAGTGAACAATTTTTAAATAAGTGTCGCTTTGGTAAATCTACTGAAATAGTTTTTATTTAACAATTTATAAGAATGTTCATAACAACTCAGTAATTTATGGCGAGAATCGATTCAAAACAATAAATCACGTCAACGCAAAGTTAGACTCAAACAAAATAAAAAGCTGTCTGAAAATGTACTACAACTTCACAATGGTATTACACAATTAATTCACTCAACAACCTTTGAAACATACGAAGAGGCCTAATTGGCATTCCTTTTTAAAAAGACAAAAAAAAAAGATTTGGTCTGTGCCACCTCTAAGGTACTGGCCACTCTTATACAGCCATTAGTCAAAGTTTCAACCGAACCTGTCAACTGAGTAATGCAAATGAATTCTTTCCGTAGTCAACAAAAGAATTAAAATTGATTGGAAGATCTCAGGTCAGTTCCAGATATGGAGAACCTGTGCATCGACCAGGTAGTGGGGACCCTCGGGAATTTCAGTCCATCCTGGAAAATGGCTAAAACTTCTTTAATAAATGAAAGTTGAAATGGCGGCTAAATGTTGTGGAACAGAGAGAGAGACCGACAAAGAACGAAAAGACAAAAATAGGGAAATGGAGATGAACTGAGAGAAGGACAAAGAACGAAAAGACAAAAATAGGGAAATGGAGATGAACTGAAAGAAGGACAAAGAACAAAAAGACAAAATAGGGAAATAGAGATGAACTGAGAGAAAGAAATATCATTCAATTCCTTATACATGTATCACAAAATTAAATGTGCACGTCCAGGCAATGAAGAGCTGGTAGTTAAACTGACTTGCCTGGACCGAGGTGGATGTAGGCCCCCAGGGAGATGAGAAATACTGAACTGCTAAAGAAAGAGATATATGTGAGCCATTTGAACATTTTTTCTGGATGGCTCTGTGAGTGTTTACAGGTGTGGTACAGAATCGGTACATGTCTCTTAAAGGAATGGTATATGTGTTGTACAGGTTTCGCACAGGTGTGGCAAAGGTCTCATAAGGTGTGGTACATGTGTGGTACAGGTATGGTACAGGTGTTACACAGGTGTCTTACAGGGATGATACTGCTGTAGTACATGTGTCTTAAAGAAGTGGTACAGATGTGGTAGAGTTTTGGAACATGTGTCTTACATGGGTGGTACAGGTATTTTACAGGTATTGTACAGGTATTGAACAGGTTTGGTACATGTGTCTTAAAGGGGAGGTACAGGTCTGGTGCCTGTGTCTTACAAGAGTGGTAAATGTATGATACAGGTTTGGCATAGGTTGGGTGCACGTGTGGTAAGATACAGGTAGGTTACAGATGTGGCAGATGTTTGGATATGTCAATCATTCTGTTTGTATGTCCTTTAAATAGATGTGTGGATGTGTCAATCAATCTGTTTGTATGTCCTGTAAATAGATGTGTGGATATGTCAATCAATCTGTTTGTATGTCCTGTAAATAGATGTGTGGATATGTCAATCAATCTGTTTGTATGTCCTTTAAATAGATGTGTGTATGTGTCAATCAATCTGTTTGTATGTCCTGTAAATAGATGTGTGGATGTGTCAATGAATATGTTTGTATGTCCTGTAAATAGATGTGTGGATGTGTCAATGAATCTGTTTGCATATCCTGTAAATAGATGTGTGGATGTGTCAATGAATCTGTTTGCATATCCTGTAAATAGATGTGTGGATGTGTCAATGAATCTGTTTGTATGTCCTGTAAATAGATGTGTGGATATGTCAATGAATCTGTTTGTATGTCCTGTAAATAGATGTGTGTTTTTGTTGGGGAGAGTTTACATCTTCTGTCATGGATATGTATGTGAGTCTCTATCGTCCGTCATTATATATTCTAGTGAGTTTGTACCTACTGCCAGTAGATACATGAATTTGGATCTGTGAGTCAGTCTGTTTCTCCTGTCAATAGATTTTGTTATGTGTCAACATGTGTGCCCGTATATCCTGTAAGTATAAGGGTGTGGTAAAGGTGTGGCACAGGTGTGGCACACGTGTGGTACAGTTGTGGTACAGCTGTGGTACAGGTGTGGTCCATGTTTTCGACCCCATGTGACTCTTGCTACCTCTGTCCTTCAAGGTGCAGTACAGGTTTGGTACAGATGTCAAAAAGGAGTTGTGCAGTTGTGGTGCATGCGTGACACAGGAGTGGTACAGTTGTGGTAATGTGCGATACACGAATGGCACAATTGTGTTACAGCTGTGATACAGGTGTGATACAGGTGCGGTAGAGATAACGTTTTCGACCCCATGTGACTCTTGCTATCTATGTCATTCACTGTCCATCACTGGTCATTGCAGTCTCGGAAATATGTATATGTAGAACGAGCGTCGGATCAAGTATCCAAATTGTGATGTCATAGGGTCAAGAGATGAGCACTTCATCATGTAGGATACTAAAAAAAAAATTCAAACTTATAAAAAGTAGGATTTCAGTGGAAATGGTGTGGGGGCACTAGCGGCGGAGCGGGGGGGGGCAGGGGGGGGCAGCGGCCACCCCCCCCAAAACTTTTAAGGGGGGGCGGCGCCCCTCCCTTGAATTTTCAATCTGCCCCCCCCTAAAATTTTAACTTTTTTAACTTTGTAATTCATTTTAGTTTATATGTATCATTTTCATTTTCATAATTCATTTGATTTATTTCTTAAATTTAATATTTGAAAGAAATTATAATTACTTGACATTTTACAGTAATCACATTATTGAGAGTTTTTGTGGCATATTTTAAAATTAGTTTCGAGTACCCGGCTTTGTCCGGGTTTAAAATAAGATTTTCTGTTTATTTAAGAAGCGTAATTTGACGTTTAATTAAGATTTAAAATAAGACGCGTAAAAAAGGGTTTATTTGCATGCAAATTGCAATAAAAGGGTACATTTATCTTAAAGCAATGTGATACACAACATTTTTGGCTGTTTCTCTCTCTCTCTCCCTCCCATCCCTCCCTCTTTCCCTCCCTCTCTCTCCCCTCCCTCTCTCTCCCTCTTTCTCTCCCTCCCTCTCTCTCTCCCTCCCTCCCTCTTTCCCTCCCTCTCTCCCTCTTTCCCTCCCTCTCTCCCTCTCTCTCTCTTTTAGGCATGACTATCAAAAGATGACAATTTCTATGGATGAAGGAATGGAATGTAATAATGTAGTAAGTAATGTGATATTTCGTTCCCTGTACCGATCATATTTATAGTACGTTAGCTATGTGGGAGAGAAGCTCGTAAAACCTGAAATCGGGGTAAAAGTTTGCCAATTTTTATGTCTTTGATATCCAAAATAATTAATTACAATTAAAGTACCCATTGAGATGGAACGAAACCTGTTTAAGAACATTCCCCATGTAATTTTGTGTACGTGTACACAGTGGCGCAACCAGCAAAAAATGCTGGGGGGGGGGGGCTCACATAATGAAAAAAGACAGTTTGACAGTCTTTTTTGTAACCTTATAACGTAAATTATGTATTGATGATTTGGCCTGCTCCCCCCCCCCTCCCCGGTTGCGCCACTGCGTGTATCAAATTTCACGTTATTTGGTTGTCTGGATCTTGAGTTTTAAGGGAACAGACAGACAGATAGCAAATGCGTCTTTTAAGTATAGAGAAGTATTGCCATCTACCGAATGACGGCAAATGTAATTTTTAAAGAAAATACAATTATTTATTATCTTTTCATAAATTACTTTTTGTTTATTGAGTTTCCCGTTTCCGGTTTCATATTCATCATCATTCATGATAATTATCAGTAATTTTCTGATCTAATTTCACTATTAAATTTGTAAACAAACTGACATTACGAATCAGTTGACGACAGAAGTGCTCAATGCTCATTTTTATCTTTTTTAATATATTATTTTTTAATAATATCGATTAAATACTTGCTACAGAATTACTATATTCTATTATAGAATTAAGGGGGTAAAATATATCTTTCGGTCATATTTTGTCTTGCCCCTCCTTAAATTTCAAGGGGGGGGGCGCCGGACCCTCGTGAATTTTGGCTTGCCCCCCCTTAAAATATTTCGTTCCGCCGCCGGTGTGTGGGGGGGGGGGTCCGGAAGTCAAGGCCCCAGAGAACAATTTGAAAGAAAACTCGTTCAGATATTTGAGTACATTGTGATTTGGCCTTATATCTTGTATATATATATATATATATATATATATATATATATATATATGTATCAGTGGCCTTATTTCATTTATAAGATCTAGAGGAAATGTGTGCCAGAAAAGATTATTGTAAAAATCTTGCATGCATCTTATTTATTGTTAACTTGTCAATGTTTCATTTCAAACTGCTTACATTCATTACTTTATCATTCATGGTATTTTTTAGGGTTTAAATTTTACCACCATTCACAAACCGAAACAAACAATAAACACTTCCACTGTTCTATTTCTCATCGCGATAGATTTATAGGGAAATCCCCGCTGCGTCGTATCTTTCTGTCCGGACACCGTAGCAAATCATTCGGCTAAGTGTCAACCTGTTAATACCCAAAAAAAAGTAGAACGAAGAACCTACGCCTGTTGACGGCGTTCTTCCCCCCGAAAATCTCCCGAGGATATATTTACCTGACACCCGTGGTTCATAAAACACCGGGCCCAACACCAGATGCCTGTCACACGGGGGTCACACGGTGTAGTCATGGCACTGTGCTACATAGCCACACATTTATAGACTTTAGATTTTTTTATTTTTGTGTTTAAATGAAAAATGCTTATTATAGAAATGAAAATATTTTTGTACGGCTACAATGAAGTAATTTTTTTTTTTAAACCGACCATATAAAACTGTCAATACAGCGCGGGACCCCTACAGCCACCACGATGCGATAATTATACACTGTTAACTGGGAGTAGGCGGGGCAAGGCAAACACTCTTTGTGTTTAAACACCTACAGAGTGTAACAGTGAACAAAACTGGAAGAGCAAGGGCGAACAACTTTACAAATATTCTAAGAAATAACAGTTGTGTCCTTTGACCCCCCCCCACCCCCCTGTCCCCATCCCACATACGAATGTTGCAGAAATAAGAAGAAGCTGCCCCTCTCCCCTTCCCCTCGTAGCTAACCTATTTTCTGTGACGCGTGCTGTATGATAAGCCCCCCCCCCCCCCCCCTTTACAATACTCTGTGTTGTAACATAAAATATATTTAGTTTCTTTCTAAGTTAACAATTTAATGAATGTCGAGCGTAATTGACAAGTCTTCAAATTTTTTTTTTTTTTTTTTTTTTTAAAGAAATTGAAAATGTATTGTTGGCATTAATAATATGTAGCGTTAAAAAAAAATAAAAAATATAAAAAACTGTACGCAAGTTAAATCCACTTGAATGACATGCCCCCGCTTCTTCAACTGGCAGTGTACAATGGCGGCTACTTGTTACCACAGGGGAGAGAGAAACCGCGGGACCTGCTCAATGGTTCCCCGCAGTGATAGAAGATTGGAGTCGCAGTTTCTAACAACTTCATACATAAGTTGGACACGCAACTCATACTTCAAAATTATTATTTCTTTTTTTCAAAAACCTGTTTCATTTTTTATTTTGTTTTTTTATTTTTTTTTGAAGGGTCTATTCAATGAATGTGAGAGAAACGTCTGAAGTGGAATTTAACCCATTGCTTACTAGACTTCGTTTAAGACATCACATTATTTTTTTTATTTTTTAAAACTTAAGCTGTTTTTATTTTTAAAGGGTTGCAAGTATCAAGAAATCGATGGTGTATGCGAGCAGAGAGATAAATATTGTTTACTTTTAGTTGTTCCAATTTTTTACAATAAAAATATGTCGGTAAGGGGAGAGAAGTAGCGCATTGTACAAGAGTTACCTATTATCGAACAGTTTTCAACTTATGAGCTTTTATTTTATTTTCGTAATCTACAACGTACTTACTACTATTTAGTAACTGTCCGAATTTAGTAACAGATCTTATCACTTGACGTAAGTGGATGAGATCTTGATATTTTTGGGCTTTTGTTAAACGTTTTCCCACATCCTTGACTAAGGGTGTGAAACCCACAACTCTCCGAAGAATTGAATACGGCTTCCATTGTATCGTTCTGTTTTTTTATATATTCGATTACTTTATATATTTATGTTTATGTGAGGCTCTGGTTGACATCGTGCATGACCACTTGACTAGAATGTAATGGTAATAGATGCTCCAGATATGTGGTTGGTGAAATGATGATAATCGACCCCAGTGACTGCACCACACCGATTACACTCCCACCCCCAATACAACCTAGTGAACGGGGTGAAACTATCAGAAATGTTAGTTTTAAACAGTGGTTCTAAATCATTTTCCATTAGCTACACACTAAAAAAAAACTGTTTTTTGTGACCAGTCTTTACAGAAAGCGAAAAAATAAACCGATGAAAAATAAGCAAAGCATAAATTAAGTGTACACATTCTAAATTAAGTAATTATTATAACTTTTAGTAATGCACACTTTGAGATCCACTGGTCTAAGATCTGCTTATATTATGATCAATAAGTTATTTTTTTATAGTCGATTACTAAGCCCCGTGGGACCCTTGAAGGCAGGGCTCCTCGACATGTGTCTTCAGTTAAAAAAAGAAACCAATAAGCAGACCAACAAACTCAACAAACTGGGACCTCCACTGAGATGGATCCATTTTTAAAACACAAATATTGGATCAGTGGACGAGACGTTAAGTTGGTTTTATCGCTGTGATTTACAGCAATTGAGTGGGCATGTCCATCTGGACCTGAGCCGAAGCCAGTCTAAATATATCCGTCAATAGTTCATCAACAGTGGGCAGGTCAATGGTCAGTGAACGCTGCAGAGATAAGGATGAATGTTATATAACTTTATTTATGGCAACATAGTGTTAGTTCAGCTGAATTTGTTTTAGTAAACATTGGCACTGGATTCACTGGGCACAGTTCAATTACTTACACCTAACTATCCGTAGAATATATCAGCATGGTGTTATGACAGAGGAAATTATTGGCTTGGAATCGAGGAAAAATATCACCACTGGTCAGATCGTATTTGATTGTGTTCTAGATTGTGTTATATATTATGTTATAGATTGTGTTATGGATTGTGTTATGGATTGTGTTATAGATTGTGTTATAGATTGTGTTATAGATTGTGTAGATGAAAGTGATGTGTCAATACTTGTCAAAAATGCGAAATATAAATTGGTCGAGATTAAATTAAAACAAGAACCCCTTGACATGGATGTTCTGTCATCCCATTGTATTATGCAGTCATGTTCAGTCACCTCATTGTATTCTACAGTCATATATTTATTAACTAGTTGTACCCTGTAAAACCTTTGCATACAGTAATATTCCCTTATGTTTGATCGGTAGGCTGGGTTATTTTTTGGTTTCGGGCAGATCCAATTTGTTCACGATTTTAATACAATTTAAAGATGCAATATGTTGTAAAAAAAATGTAATTATTTTACATTTTGGCCTTTGGGTTTCATGTTTGAAAACCGCAGTAACTATTCAAAACTGTAGATGTAAAAAAAAAACATTTATCGAATCGAGACGCCGGCAAGACGCCATTTTGAATTATTGATTTCTACTTTCGATATAACGCAGAACCGAGACCGCTATTATTTAAATAGACTAGCTGTACCCCACAAAACTTTTGCATATAGTTATATTCCCTTCGGTTTGATCAGTAGCCTAGGTTATTTTTGGTTTCGGACAGATCCGATTTTTTCATGATTTTATTACTATTGTTTACGTTTGACGATTTTAAACTGGAATACTGTTGTATTAATTCTTTACTTTCGATTTAACGCAGAACTCACCGCTATTATATATATAATATTCTTTAGCGAGAGTTTATTTATATAATGTCTATGAAATAATGTTGTTGTTTTTTTATATTTATTAGAAGTTATGGAATTCCTACATGAATTCCTACATATTTTATCGTCAAATTTTGTCTCGTCATATATTGTATCGTCATATATTGTATCGTCATATATTGTATCGTCATATAATGTATCGTCATTTATCGTATCGTCAGATATTGTATCGTCATATATTGTATCGTCATATATTGTATCGTCATATATTGTGTCATATATTGTGTCATATATTGCGTCATATATTGTGTCATATATTATGTCATATATTGTGTCATATATTGTGTCATATATTATGTCATATATTGTGTCATATATTGTGTCATATATTGTGTCATATATTATGTCATATATTGTGTCATATATTGTGTCATATATTGTGTCATATATTGTGACATTTATTATGTCATATATTGTGTCATATATTGTGTCATATATTGTGTCATATCTTGTGTCACATATTATGTCATATATTGTGTCATATGTTGTGTCATATATTGTGTCATATATTGTGTCATATATTGTGACATTTATTATGTCATATATTGTGTCATATATTGTGTCATATATTGTGTCATATCTTGTGTCACATATTATGTCATATATTGTGTCATATATTGTGTCATATATTATGTCATATATTGGTCATATATTGTGTCATATATTGTGTCATATATTGTGTCATATATTGTGTCATACATTGTGTCATATATTGTGTTATATATTGTGTCATATATTGTGTCATATATTGTGTCATTTATTATGTCATATATTGTGGCATATATTGTGTCATATATTGTGTCATATATTGTGTCATATATTGTGTCATATATTGTGTCATATATTGTGTCATATATTATGTCATATATTGTGTCATATATTGTGTCATATATTGTGTCATATATTGTGTCATATATTATGTCATATATTGTGTCATATATTGTGTCATATATTATGTCATATATTATGTCATATATTGTGTCATATATTGTGTCATTTATTATGTCATATATTGTGGCATATATTGTGTCAAATATTGTGTCATATATTGTGTCATACATTGTGTCATATATTATGTCATATATTGTGTCATATATTATGTCATATATTGTGTCATATATTGTGTCATATATTGTGTCATATCTTGTGTCACATATTATGTCATGTATTGTGTCATATGTTGTGTCATATATTATGTCATATATTGGTCATATATTGTGTCATATATTGTGTCATATATTGTGTCATATATTGTGTCATATATTATGTCATATATTGGTCATATATTGTGTCATATATTGTGTCATATATTGTGTCATATATTGTGTCATACATTGTGTCATATATTGTGTTATATATTGTGTCATATATTGTGTCATATATTGTGTCATTTATTATGTCATATATTGTGGCATATATTGTGTCATATATTGTGTCATATATTGTGTCATACATTGTGTCATATATTATGTCATATATTGTGTCATATATTATGTCATATATTGTGTCATATATTGTATGTCATATATTGTGTCATATCTTGTGTCACATATTATGTCATATATTGTGTCATATATTGTGTCATATATTATGTCATATATTATGTCATATATTGTGTCATATATTGTGTCATATATGTGTCATATCTTGTGTCATATATTATGTCATATATTGTGTCATATATTGTGTCATATATTGTGTCATATATTGTGTCATATCTTGTGTCACATATTATGTCATATATTGTGTCATATATTGTGTCATATATTGTGTCATATATTGTGTCATATATTGTGTCATATATTGTGTCATATATTGTGTCATATATTGTGTCATACATTGTGTCATATATTGTGTCATATATTGTGTCATATATTGTGTCATATTTTGTGTCATATTTTGTGCCATATATTGTGTCATATATTGTGTCATATCTTGTGTCACATATTATGTCATATATTGTGTCATATATTGTGTCATATATTGTGTCATATATTGGTCATATATTGTGTCATATATTGTGTCATATATTGTGTCATATATTGTGTCATACATTGTGTCATATATTGTGTCATATATTGTGTCATATATTGTGTCATATTTTGTGTCATATTTTGTGCCATTTATTGTGTCATATATTGTGTCATATATTGTGTCATATATTGTGTCATATATTGTGTCACATATTGTGTCACATATTATGTCATATATTGTGTCATATATTGTGTCATATATTGTGTCATATATTGTGTCATATATTGTGTCACATATTATGCATGTTATGCAGGCTGTTTAACTAGTTTTAAATAAATGCTTGAAAAACAACAACTGAAGGACGATAAATTGTCAGACTATACTGGCAGGAAATAATGGACGCCATTGTATAGTTTAATACATCAGTCGAGGGGTACGGAATGGATAAATTGCTTCCACACACGTGTGGATCCAGGCGAGACTCTATGTCCCAGTCCTCTTGGTATCAGGTAAAATATTTACAGAAATAATGAAAGATACTTAGCTAGATTTGAAACAACCACTACAGACCAGGTCGTGTTCCCTGTTTCTCCACGGTGGATGGTCCTTCAAGTGGAAACGTTTCAACCAGCATGAAAAGAAAAGTTTATAAAATGAACTCAAGTGTTTCATAAAATCATTGATTTTTTTTTTTAATGTGAATGCGAACTTTTCCCCCCTTTATATTAAAACACTTGTATGCAGTAATAATCTTGATACACCGAGTAACTAACAGTAAAACATTAAGATTGATATCAAAGTATGGTTGGCATGAATTACATGTTAAAACAGTACTGTATAATACAGTGGTTCTTAAAGTGTTGCCAATGATTTGAAATGGGTGGCCGAAAAAAAAAGTAAAACTATTTTTTATACTAATGTTATATTACAGCTGTGTGTCATTGTATTTTATATCATACTGTACTGTTTTATATAACATCTGTCTGTCATTGTATAATACAATATATTATACAGTTATATTATAGCTGTGTATCATTGTATTTTATTTTATACTTTTACTGTTACATTACAACTGTGTGTCATTGTGTTATATATTATATTGTACTGTTGTATTGCAGCTTTGTTCTAGTGTTTTAAAACATAGTATTACATTACTTTATGACTGTATATCAACTTTGTGTGATTACGCTACAGCATCGTACTAATACAGTGGTTCTAATACGTGTGGGTCGCGATTTGAAGAGAGGTTGCCAAAATGTTTAACTAATTTCTCCATTGCAAATAAACACAATTAATTTTGACTTTTTTTTCGTACTCGTGTCTCTTAATCTCACACTTTACAGGTGGGTCGAGAAAGGTGAACAAGTCTCTTAGTGACATGCGAATTGGAAAGAGGCTGAGGACCACTGTACTGATTTTTCAACCGGAAAATATAATTATTATTTGAAAGTATCAGAATCGCAGACTTATTTGCCAAATATGTCGTTTGCCATTTGATTCACTGATTCACTCCATTCGCCTTCAACACCTCCACCCTTAGATACATCAATCTGACCTATTTTCGAGATCCTATATAGTCTGTTGGTCTTACATTACTAGGCAGTTTGGTGAAATATATGCATCATTATCGATCGGAATTTAAGCATTGTGTCAAAGTCAAAGAAATGAATTTCACAAGACCGAAGAATGAAAGCAAATTATTAGTAAGCTCTCTGTTTACCTTCATATTAATATGTATATACACCCTGTGTTTTTAAAATGTGGAAAATGGTACTCACATAACGTATATAACGTATATGTATATATATATATATATATATATATATATATATATATATATATACCTATAAGAGGCATTTGCTATTTGCTGTCTGTCTGTCTGTCTGTCTGTCTGTTCCCTTATAACTCAAGATGCAGACAAACAAATAACGTGAAATTTGTCACACATACACATAATTACATGGGGAAGGTTATAGGACAGGTTTCGTTTCATATCGATGGGTAGTTTAATTGTAATTAATTTTTTTTTATTTTAGTATTTTACTATATTAAAGTAATCTCGACGGCGCCATAAATAAAATTCCTCTGTGACGTCATTTCCCGATTCGAATAGAACTTGCGCGCTGGTGCTGTATTGGGCCTTTGTGATGCAAAAAATTGTTGTTGTTTTTTCATGCTCCCTGATTTGTACAGTTTGAGGAAGATAAAGGAATGAAGAAGGATTTTAGAAGAAGTGTGAAGTCATAATAATAAGTATATATATATATATATATATATATATATATATATATATATATATATATATATAGAGAGAGAGAGAGAGAGAGAGAAAGAGAGAGAGAGAGAGAGGGAGAGAGAGAGAGATAAAGAGAGAGAGAGAGGGGGCAGGAGGAGAGAGAGAGGGAAAGGAGGGTAGGAGGGAGGGAGGGAGGGGGAGAGAGGAGGAGGGGGATGGACAGGGGGGAGAAAAGGAGGGGGAGAGAGGGAGATGGGGGAGAGGGAGAGAGAAAGGAAGGGAGGGAGAGAGGGGTAGGGGAGGGAGAGAGAGGGGAGTGAGGGAGAGAGAGGGTGGGAGAGAGGGAGGGAGAGAGATAAAGAGTGAGGGGGGCAGTGGGAGGGAGAGAGAGGGAATGAGGGAGAGGAGGAAGGGTGAGAGAGGGGGAGGGAGAGATAGGGTGGAAAGGGGAGGGAGGGGAGAAAGGAGGGAGAGAGGGGTTAGGGAGGGAGAGAGGGGGAGGGAAGGAGAGAGGGAGGATGGGCGTTAAGAGAGGAGGGGGAGAGGGGAGAGAGGGAGATGGGAGAGAGATGGGAGAGGGGGGAGAGGGAGGGAAAGGGAGAGAGGGGGGAGGGAGGGAGAGAGAGAGGAAGGGAGAGAGGGTGTAGGGAGAAAACAGAAGGTAAACAGAAAACCTTATTTTAAACCCGGGCAAAGCCGGGTACTTGCAACTAGTATATATATATATTGGGGTTATGACTTTTTAACTTTTTGTAAAATTATTAATTTCCTGTGTCATAAATCGATGAACTTTTGCTCAAAAGGGATGAAAATGGGTTTTATTCTGATTGATTTTCAAAAAAGTTCACCCACAACACACAATTTTAAAAATGGTATTTAAGCAGTGAAGGGTCACTAGTTAACTAATTACATTGAATGAAGTTTTTGACATTACAAAAAAGATGATGAATGGCTCTGCAGTGAGGACAAAAGAGTGTGTATCATCTTCAAATTGAAAGCAAAGGACAGGTCGGGTGTACAACTGGGAAGACTGCTAGTTCAAAAGCTATCCACCCACCCAAAATAAGAAAAATTTTATTGAAGCCTACTTCAACAACAGTAAGGGCAACAGCCACAACATCAACTTCACAGTCTGAGGCAGAATATCAAGAGTCTGAAGATTCAGAGGATCAGTCCACAAGTACCAGCAAGAACTACAGCAAAACCAAAACTGTAATCAAATTAGTAACATCTTCAAAGTTATCAACCAGCAAAGCAGCAACCATTTGTCGTCAGCTATCCCAAGATGAGATCGATATTCAGACACCTTCACAGTCTGGTATGTTCAGATCAAGCTGTTAAAGAAATTGTTAAACTTAAAGAAGAAATGAAGAAAACACAACATTTAGAAAACTGGTCACTGCACGTTGAAGGTAAACGTATTAGTCACCAAGAATATCAAGTGTTAGTGTTGAAGAATAAACAAAGAGAAGTTAAGTTACAAGCACCAGATCTACCAGACGGAAAAGCAGATATTGTTGTTAAAGTTATAACAGCTATTCTCGAATACAATTTATAAAAGAGTATAAAGATGATTGTAGCGGACACTGGAAAAAGGAATGGGATTGTCAGTCAGTTACAAAAACGTTTTACTGAAAAGAAACTGAAAGAACCACCATTCATTGGTTGTCAACATCATGTTCTTGACCGAGTCCTTCGCGTAGTAATGGATGAAGAACTTGGAGGAAACAACATGTCGCCCAATATCGAATATCCGTTTACCCCGGAACTTGTAAAGAAAAAATCAGGAAGAATTTCAAGAAATGTAAAGATCACTGAAACAGCAGGATGGCGTGATGCTATAAAATTTCTATTTCATTTAACTCGGGTATTCCGGTTTTTTTTAAAGAATATGGAGTATTTCCTAAACTAAAGTTTCAGAACATACCTAAATTAAAAAATGCAAAATGGAATTCCAGAGCAATACTAGCTCTTTTGGCATTCATTCTTCTACCAGAGAGAAGAGACACACTACTCGACATTTGTACATTCATCTCTTACAGATGGGTGGACCACTGGTTTACTGACCAAATATACAATGCAGATGATTATCGGAAGCTATGTAGCAGTTTGCACGGTCACGGAAAAGCGTTAAACTGAGTGAAAAGGTTTTGGAATCTAGAACCATTCCCAGAACAAATCAGTGTGCACAACAAGCAATCAAGTGTCTTAAACATCTTAGTGACATCTGTAAAAAGAAAGAGAACCTCCAGCTTAGATTTATTTTGTCTAACAAAGTATGAGAATAGTACAGTAGCTTTTCGTACTTGTAGAATTGTTATTTAAGTTTGTAATTTTATATTTATTTTGTAATTTGTAATGTTATGATGTAACAATAAACTCTTAAATGCTTAATAACTAAATAAATACTCTCTAATTAAACAAATTTAAATTAAAAAATTACGCTCATAAAATTGTTGGAAATTTTATCTATACGCATAAATGGTGAATTCGAATTTTTGGTTTGTGGGTGACCTTTTTCAACAAGAAAATCGAATTAAATTTTTTCCATCACTTCTTTACAAATATTCATCGATTTATATCCCAGGAACTTGGAGTCACAAAAAATTCATAACCCTAATGTATATATGTGTGTGTGTGTGAGTGTGTTTGTGTGTGTGTGTGTGTATGTTTGTTTCGTTTTGTCGGATGCACGTAGAATTCTAAATTTGTAGCAGGTCTTGGAACCATCCATTAAGGGAATCGGGAAATACTTGATATTTTATTTTCATGGAAACGAATACAAACATGCCATTCGCGGACAACATCGAATACATTGGCAGGCCAAGATTATGTCAACAAAGAGCAGCTAACTCTGCGCGGTGCCATTGGGACCGTATGGCTATGGTGTTGTCAACAGCGTATCGTTTTGTCATGGACATCACTGTTGACAAAGTTAAGTACAGCTGGACAGAAGTTGACACCACTGTTTACACAACAAAGTACAGCCAGACAGGAGTTTGTCCTATTTGTTGAAAAACAAAAAAAAAGAAATGTGTATGTTGTCTGAATTTTAATTAACCAATCAGAGATTACTTTCGTGGCCTCCTCTGTACACCTACCCCAAAAGAATGGGCAAAATAAAAATAGACTTAAGTGTTCAAACTTGCGCCCCTTACCTATATATTCTGGTTCAATGATTCAGTTTTTTCTAAATCCATAATCTATTCACCATTAGGCCGTCATGTGTAATCCATAATCTATTCACCATTAAGCCGTCATGTGTAATCCATAATCTATTCACCATTAGGCCGTCATGTGTAATCCATAATCTATTCACCATTAGGCCGTCATGTGTAATCCACAATCTATTCACCATTCGTCATGTGTAATCCATGATCTATTCATCGACTAGCTCTCAGTGTCAATTTAGAGATAATCTTAAAATATATTTACAATAAAAGGTTAAAATTAAATGAAAAAAAATCAACTTACTATATATGTCTCTGTGTGTGTGTGTGTGTGTGTGTGTGTGTTTAAACGCCTTCAAATGGCACGAAAAAACTCCAATTAATTGTTCATTATTTCACATTTTGTTCATTATTCTCGTTTCCTTTGTGCTCACGGTGCAGATATTGACAATTGTAAAACTGACCAAACAAAACAACACAACACACAGAGATGAGATCAATGACCAGTCACTCGGTCCGCACTCTCGGAGTAAGTTTAGAGTGCCACGATTTCTTCCTCATTGAATAAAACGTTTACATTCTCTTCTACTTTCTTTCATTCTTTCTTTTTTTTTTTTTTTTTTGAGTTTAAAATAAAAATTATAAAAAAACAAAGCTTGAAAAAAAAACTCTATTCTAATGCACTCTGGTCTTCGAGTGCGAATACCCAACTAATGCCCCTCTCCCCACTCCCCCACACCCCACACCCCAACGTGTCCCCACAATGAACTTACCCGTGACAATGGCCCTGCACCGGGTCCCTCATTACCATTGTTTTTACATCGGTTTCCCCTCCCCCCCCCCCAGCCCTCCACCCCCGGTTGTTGATTCTGTGCTGAGGTAACTCGTTTGACTAAAGCATCCGTCCGTCTATTGAGCCGTACGCCGTGTGTGTGTGTGTGTGTGTGTGTGTGTGGGACTGGGTGATTGAGTGAGTGAGTGAGTGATTCCGTTTTTGAGCCAAGAGGTGAGCTGAACTTGAAAAACTCACCTTTGTTTGGGTTCAATCTTTTCGTTTATCGAAGTTAACTCTTGTTTATCTATTGCTCCTTTATATCTCTCTCTCTCTCTCTCTCTCTCTCTCTCTCTCTCTCTCTCTCTCTCTCTCTCTCTCTTTCTTTCTCTCTTTCTCTCTCTGTGCCCCCCCCTTTTATCTCTACCACCACCACCACCCACTCTCACTCGTTCTTTCTCTTTCTGTTAGTCTGATTATGCGCCTTTATTGTTTTGTCCTTGTCCGAATAGATTTGTTTAATAAATAATATCTGTTAACTTGTTTAATTCTAATTTTTATTGATTTTAAAAAAAAATCGTGTCATGATCGCCATTTTAAAACCTTTTATTCTATCATGATAGCCATTGTTGTATCGCGGTACTATACGATGTTTACGTGTTGAATATTTCATAGCGTGTGAATTTGTTTTTATTTCTATTGTATTCAGTTCTTTGAAATAATAAAAACATTCTGAAGTTCGCCTTCTTGTTGTATTTCTATCAAAACTTTCTTTGAAAAGAATTGATCAGAAATCTCCCTTTGGTTCTGCCAGTTTATGTGTGTGTGTGTGTGTGTGTGTGTGTGTGTGTGTGTATATATATATATATATATATATTAATGTAACTTCTTTTTTTTCCGCAATCAAAGAGTTTACATCTTATACTTTCTCTTTCAAACGATACTATTCACATCGTCAATTCAACATTGACCGGTCGCACCCAGACAATGTGAACATTGGCTACTTTTGCTGGTCAATGTCTGACATTAGCCGGCTAGCATTATGTAAAAACCGTTTCGAACCCAAACCCTTGCCTATTGGGAGTACTGCTCCACAGCCACATTGCATATTGGACGTAATCAAACCATACCAGTGCCCAGTGGTCAAGTGGTTAAATACACAGAAACTGGAGTCTTGGGCTCAAATCCCAGCTTGTACGTTTTACTTTGTCCTGTGGATGCGACTGTCTAACCAGCATGAAGTGGTAGTATGAGGTGGTATCATGAGTTAGTACCATGAGGTGGTAGCACGATATGGTAGCGTGAGGCGGTAGCTTGAGGTGGTATCATGAGGTGGTAGCATGAGGTGGTAACATTACAAGCGGCTGGAAACTGAGATGGCCCTATTATGTACCCTGCCCATCAATGGGTATTAGTAACAGAGGACTTCTGACCGCAGTTACTAGACTTTCCTTTTTATATCTCATAAAGTACTGTATTCTAACATTTAAGATCTACCTATTTTCCACTTACCGTATAGTTGTGAACGACAAAATAATTTTGGATAAATTCTGGAAATTCATTTTTTTTTCAGTTACAGAATAAAAAAAAAACACATCATTGACCATCAAATGTACATTCATAGAAACATGGAGGAATCATCCACGTTCAACCCATAAAATGTACATTCATAGAAACATGTCCCACGTTCAACACCCTTCCAATTTAAATCTTAAAACTTCTAACACATGCCTCAGACTCGCCAGAGTAACAATTGTGGCCACTTCTGGTCGTCCATCTAATAATGGTCATCTGTACCTATGAGGCACAGCATTCTCTGAATGACCCACATTATCATACTCTCTCCCAAAGTCAGTTTAACATCCGCCTTTATGAAAGTAAATTATTAATCAGACAAGATTTACTGTCTTGCTCGTTCTCTGACCCACCTTCCCCCACCCACCCACCCCCACCCCCACCACGGGGTACGTTATATTTTCCCCCATTAATTAAAGAAATAAAAAAGTCAAAAAGTCCATATAGAAAGTGTCAGATAGAGAATAAAAGAATCAAATAGAGAAATAATGTCCAGGGTACATTAAGAACTGACTCCCAGTACATTCACCCGCTATCAAGGAACCTGCCAATAATAAATGCTTAAGACTTTTATTTTTTTACCCCTGTTGCGAGCCTTCACTGGCAGAGGGCTGGATGGCCACACCCACGCGCATTCAGTCCACCCCCGGGGTCTTCATTCAGCTTTGCAACGAGTCCTCCCTCCATCGTCTGGACTCGATTGTCCATCTCTTGAGTGCGCCTCGTACCTCTGGTCAAAAAGAACTGCACGGACGCAGCTTGGGATAAAATAGAAATAGGACGAGTGGTGGCGGGTTGGAGCCAAATTTGTTGCCTTTTTTTTAAAAAAAAAAACTGGCGGTGAATTCCAGCCGAGGGAGGAGGAGATAATAAGTGAGCCCCATTTAGTGAAATGGCAAGTGGAGAGTTATGGTTCCTAGAATGTCACACGAGAAAGACAGTATTCACATAGAGAGACGGTGCAATAATGTTTATCCCTGACAATATTTTATACCCCTGCTATGTACAAGAAACTACTTAAAATACCAGAGTTCAGATGTCAACATTTCCTTTGGTCAGTTGAGGTCAGATGTCTGGGTCAGTAGACGAGCAGGTGTGAAATGTTCATTTATATTTTTTGACTGAGAGAGTATTTTAAAATATAATTATTTTTATTATTAGTAAATGGCATTACAGTTTATTTATTTAAATTACATATTTTACAACTGATTACGTCGTAAACTATAAGACTACAATGTGTATTATATATAAGCTGTTCATTTCATTAATGGAGTCAAGTTGTAGCATTTTAGTATTTGTTCATTTTTTTAGCTCATTTCAAATTAAGTTTAATGATAAAGAAAAATTATTTTAAAAAAAAGTTTTAGAATTACGGAAATTGTTATTGTTTATTTTAAATAGATATTCGGCGCCTTGAACTATGTTTTACAATGGGTAAGATAGATAGATAGATAGATAGATAGATAGATAGATAGATAGATAGATAGATAGATAGATAGATAGATAGATAGATAGATAGATAGATAGATAGATAGATAGATAGATAGATAGATAGATAGATAGATAGATAGATAGATAGATAGATAGATAGATAGATAGATAGATAGATAGATAGATAGATAGATAGATAGATAGATAGATAGATAGATAGATAGATAGATAGATAGATAGATAGATCTGTAGCCATGTTTTATTCCGTGTTTATGATGGCATGACTAGGTCGATGCGATTTGAACCAACAATCTCAAGCCTGTGAATATTGTGCGTGTGAGTGTGTGTGTGTGTGTGTGTGTGTGTGTGTGTGTGCGTGCGTGCGTGTGTGTGTGTGTGTGTGTGTGTCAGGAACTGCTTCATGAAGATTTAACTCAAAATCTCAGCGCCACAAAGTCACATTGACTGACCTGACGTAGTAGAAATTGAATCGTGTTACTGGTTCGTTTAATGATCATATCATGTCAATGTAAGCCAATGTGAATGACATGGCTACATTTAATGAGCTTAAAA
>JAGDYQ010000038.1:4399168-4411668 GCA_021962125.1 Bulinus truncatus | reverse complement strand
TGATAACATTCTATTTGCCATTCCATGTCTATAGCGTTAACATTCTATTCGCCATCCCATGTCTATAGTGATAACATTCTATTTGCCATCCCATGTTTATAGTGATAACATTCTATTCGCCATCCCATATCTATAGTGATAGCATTCTATTTGCCATCCCACGTCTATAGTGATAACATTCTATTTGCTTTTTTATTCCATGTCTATAGTGATAACATTCTATTCGCCATCCCATGTCTATAGTGATAACATTCTATTTGCCATCCCATGTCTATACTGACATAAACTCACGTAACTACAAAATAAAATGTTGTAAAATATCTCTTTTTAAATGTTAGTTTTTGTTTCTTTTAAAGTTGTTTCTCCCTAAACTGTTGTACGTTCATAACATGCCTGGTATTTATCAGTCTGTCATTATGAAGTCTGTGAAGACACGTTTTTTGTGGTTGTGACAACCCTTAAACATACATGATCTAAAAACAGAACTTCTTAATTACTCGGATCTCTACCAAACGCGAATCCCAAAGGTGTGCGGGAAATGTTATGGTGACATGTAATTTTCGTTTAAAATAACCTGGAAATTGAAGAAGGTCGCCAGTTAACTGCGTCACTCGTCTCAAGACCTCTAACCCAATTATCGCATTAAAAATGCAAAGCACGTTTATTTCTAAAAATAAGTACCTTTATTTTGCAAACTTACGTGTGAGGTAGTGCCCGCGGAACACTTTCGAAATAAGGTTGAGAGAGGCGCTGTCTAAATGTTTAAACCAGTTCATACAGTCAAAAAAATAATAATTCATGCACTTAGTACACCTGAATATATTGACAGGTACATGTTTACATATTCGTTGATCTGATATCAAGATGCAGGTCGTATGTTTAAATGTCTGTGTCCGTAAAAAAACAAGGGATAAACTGTTTCAAAGTTTTGTTCTGTTAGCTTCATAGAGAGATGGTCAACAGTTGTTTAGTTTGTTCTCACAGGTCAGCTCTAAGCTGACCCTCCAGAGGTCAGAAGTCGCTATGCTGTCTGTGAAATAAATGTGAAGTTCAAGTCTGTGGATTTTTCCCATTGTCTTTGTTTGAGACGATTTTTGGATTCTTTGGTCTGACCTCACTGTGGGCATTATATTCACCACAGTGTAAAATAGTCAACTTATTTCATGTAAAATAGTCAACTTATTTCATGTACATATGCCGTGGTTACAGAAACAGTCGAAGTTTACACCTCATCTGCCCCCAGGGCCCTTTGTGGCTGATGGATCTTTACTTTACTATTTCATGTACAATAATACAAGTCGGTATCTTTATTACAACAACACAACGGAGTATCTTTATGACATCTGGACAATATATTACTGGATGTTTTAATTTTAGTCTTATTTTGATTAGCACAAAGTTATAAAATGTGTACATAAAGTTATAAAATATGTAGGCTACATTAAGTTATAAAATGCGTACATAAAGTTATAAAATGCGTGCCGGTACATAATGTTATAAAATGTGTACCGGTACATAAAGCTATAAAATGTTTACTCGTAAATAAAGTTATAAAATGTGTACCGGTACATAAAGCTACAAAATATGTACCCGTACATAAAGTTATAAAATGTGTACCGGTACAAAAAGTTATAAAATATGTATGCTACATTAAATTATAAAATGCGTACATAAAGTTATAAAATGTGTACCGGTACATAAAGCTATAAAATATGTACCCGTAAATAAAGTTATAAAATGTTTACCCGTAAATAAAGTTATAAAATGTGTACCGGTACATAAAGCTATAAAATATGTACCCGTAAATAAAGTTATAAAATGTTTACCCGTAAATAAAGTTATAAAATGTGTACCGGTACAAAAAGTTATAAAATGTGTACCGGTACATAAAGCTATAAAATATGTACCGTACATAAAGTTATAAAATGTGTACCCGTACATAAAGTTATAAAATATGTACCGGTACATAAAGTTATAAATTGTACCGGTACAAAAAGCTATAAAATGTGTACCCGTACAAAAAGTTATAAAATGTGTACCGGTACATAAAGTTATAAAATGTGTACCGGTACATAAAGTTATAAAATGTGTGCCGGTACATCAAGTTATAAAATGTGTACCGGTACATCAAGTTATAAAATGTGTACCGGTACATAAATAAGCTGTTGAATCGTTCCCGTGCACTAAATCAGTTAATTTTTGTTTCTATGGCCCCCGTTTTCCTCCCGCTTGTTATGACACTTATATTTCAAACAAACAAACAAGCCAGCATTCATCTCCCCCGCGGCCAGTGACACGGCTGGGTGACAAGTCACCCTACCCTGGTTACCGGGCCAAGACAGTTGCGAGTTTCGCGACACATGGGGATTAGCGCTTATAGATAACCTGATTCCCCACCCCCTCGCGACAAGTCTATAGCTTTTCACACCTTGTTTTGAAAAGGTTTATAGTCAATTCTAAATTGAACTTGGCCGATGTAAAATGGGAAAGGTCGGAGGATACAAATCTGGATTTTCCCAAAAAATGCTATAAATAATGTCACATAGAAATATAGCCCCCCCCCTCGAGCTAAATAATTACACATCATTTTATCACCGTGATATAGATAGAAGGACGGAAGGTGCAGGACGTCCACATGTTCCTGCAGGCCCTACGGCAAAAATGCATGTCGGGAATTTTACTTTGTAAGTGAAGACCATAGCCCAGACTTAGGAAAACCACGCCCCGCGGCCCACACAAGGTCCGTAAAGTTGTTTGATGCGGCCTACACTAGGCCCGTAAAGTTGTTTGATGCGGCATACACTAGGCCCGTAAAGTTGTTTGATACGGCCCACACATGGCCCGTAAAGTTGTTTGATACTGCCCACACATGACCCGTAAGGTTATTTGATACGGCCCACATAAGGCCCGTAAAGTTATTTGATACGGCCCGCGGCCCACACAAGGCCGTAAAGTTGTTTGATACGTCCCACACATGGCTCGTAAAGTTGTTTGATACGGCCCACACAAGGCCCGTAAAGTTATTTGATACGGCCCACACATGACCCGTAAAGTTGTTTGATGCGGCCCACACAAGGCCCGTAAAGTTGTTTGATGCGGCCTACACAAGGCCCGTAAAGTTGTTTGATACGGCCCACACAAGGCCCGTAAAGTTGTTTGATACGGTCTGTCGCTCTCTCATTCTCTCTGACGTTTAAATCTATCTTATAATATTTCATATGAACACTGCGTCAATGTTGTTCAACACTCCTTCCTTCTGTTCTTGTTCCGGTCCTTCTGTTAAGAACCCCATGTGGCCCGCAATTCAAAAAGTTTTTCCCACTCCTTTCCCAAGTTGGCTATCTAATTTGCCCATCCACAAAAACGGTTCTGGTAATAAGAGGTGAAAGGAGTGGGTTGATACCTTCTTACCCTCCACCCCCACCCCGTCCCAAGCATTCACAATCATATTTTTTATAATAAAAAAAAAGAAAAATAGTTATTTTTGTCGATATGTGATACTGGGGGGGGGGGGGGGTCAAAGAGCAAAAAAAGATCATTTTTCTTACATCATTTTATTAATTTTTTTTTTAACTCTCTTATATATGTCTGTATGTGTGTTCGAATGTTTATTTTAATCCCCGCCAGTCTTTATTATATTATATCATTTACGAAGACTTGCTACGATGTTTATGTATCAGTTATAGCAAAAACTGCTATGGTTTAAAATCAAAAAACCACATATTGTACGCATTGATTTCTTATCCCATTTCTGTCAAACCAGAACTAACAAAAGATGCAGCTGTTAATTGGCTCAATAAATCTCTCGTGAAATGAAGATTGTCTGTCACCTTATCTGTTGTTTTTGACTTATCGGCCCACACAATGTGCAGACTCGTGTCATAACATCACAGACTAGAAGACTAACTCAAGCTGTGTTGATTTTTAGTCCGACATTGCGAACATTTACGAACCGAACTCGCCAACACTTTTAACTTTCTTTGATAGGCAGCATATACATTTGAGTTGTGTCATAAATGGCCTGTACTATGATAGACAGCATATACTTTTGAGTTGTGTCATAAATGGCCTGTACTTTGATAGACAGCATATACTTTTGAGTTGTGTCATAAATGGCCTGTACTATGATAGACAGCATATACTTTTGAGTTGTGTCATAAATGGCCTGTACTTTGATAGACAGCATATACTTTTGAGTTGTGTCATAAATGGCCTGTACTTTGATAGACAGCATATACTTTTGAGTTGTGTCATAAATGGCCTGTACTTTGATAGACTGCATATACTTTTGAGTTGTGTCATAAATGGCATGTACTTTGATAGACAGCATATACTTTTGAGTTGTGTCATAAATGGCCTGTACTTTGATAGTCAATATATACGTTTAGGTTGTGTCATGGGAACCATAATTGTTAGGTAATGCTTATATGGGTCAAACGGATTGGTTATTTAAACGTATGTGTGTAATTAGACAAATAGATGTGTTAAATTGACTTTGAGGATATATATGTAAATTTGTCAAAAACGTCATGACATGAAGATTTGTATGTGGAAAACTGTCTGGCCAGGCAATAAAACGTTCGTGTCATTCTCTGTGGGGTGATTTTTTTCAACGACTGATTTCTTTTGTCAGTATTTATGGATTTCTTTGTTATTACGTGTGTAACTGTATTGTAAGGGCTGTGCAGTATTTTCATGGTCGGTTATATCTGTTTGCTATTGTTTAACTACCTATCTATATTCTCCAATGACTGTATCTCCAGTTTACGCTTTCAGTTCATTGGGTAATTTCTTGCACCTGTTCAGGTGTTAGTGCAATGACTGTCTACACAACAGTTCAAGGTATGAGTACACATTTTATGGAATGTTTTGACACGTGATCACCGCGGCAGCTCTTCAAATAAAACAGCCCCCCCGCCCCCCCCCCCCTCCACCATTTCCCCTGTTGACAATGTCTTCGTGTGCATGTCACTCATCGCCTTACGCCAAAACGTCAACCGGGCAGATAAACTTTTTTTGAGACGACTGTTATGCTCCGTCCTGGCACAACTTTCATTCATGCGCTGCAAAAACTTTCCCCTTCTTATTGCCAGATTTTCTTCCCTTGCTGGCCTAACACAACACCAAATCGTTCTATTAGATTCCTTTCCTTTCAAATCTGTTTTGGTAAACTCCAAAGTTCCACACAGAAAGTGTCAACACTATTTTAAATCTTAGATTTTATTCAGATTCTTCTCTCTTTCTCTTCATCACTCTATTTTTCTTTCATTTTTTTTTTACTACAGTCTATTTGCCTGATTTCTACACATGGTTCTAACAATTCCAACATTGAGTTAAGAATGATAAGAGATGAATTTTGCAGCTGGAGGGAGGGGAAAAAGTTGAGAGAGTTACCAGTAACGGATAGTGGAAAATATTTCAAAATATTTTGAAAAAAAATGGTTTTTGAAGTACACACATTTTGTTTTTCTATTAAAAAATGTCTGGATAGATTTTTATCTATATAGATATACATTATATTGTGTTAATATTAGAATATGTTATGAAGCCATGAGTGAAGAATTTCTCCAGTTTCTTTTGAATTTTTTTGAATGCACGTTGGGTATTGTTGCCATTCCTATCAAGTACACCCGCAAAACACCACTATAACCATTAGCAATAAATTCATCATGAAAGTATAGCAGATAAGTAGATATTCGTATTATTTTTGTTTGTAAAAAATGTATTTCTTTATTTAATTGGTTAAAAAACAGGTAATAATGTTAAAATTGTATCCAAGTCTCAGAGTTACCTCGGTCAGTATCCAAGTCTCAGAGTTACCTCGGTCAGTATCCAAGTCTCAGAGTTACCTCAGTCAGTATCCAAGTCTCACAGGTACCTCAGTCAGTATGTCGTAAAAGTTAAAAGTAAATATTCCAACACGGCGTCCATAATTATTGTCAGAAATCGGGCTCTGATAGTTACTGGCATACTCAGCAGTACTCAGCACTTACCGAGAATTGAACCTGGAACTTTGAAGTTGTCTCCTTGTCATCTCAAAATAGCCGCAAAATTCTCTGAGCGTGAAATTTTCCCCTAGTGTGAAATCAGTTGACACGGAAGATGGAATATGGTTTTCTTCAGAATATTTTAAGAAACGTTTCGGTCGTTAATTGGTTTTAAAATAAAAATTTAAAAAAAAACCATGAGCTGCTATAAAAAAATCTCCGATCTTAAAATTTGATATTTTCAGTTTTTTGTCAAGAAAACGTATTCGTTGTATGTTTTGTGTGTGATAATAAATATTTTTTTTGTTTTAAGTCAAAGATTGATTGCCTTGATTCACTAAAGAGATTCAACTTGTGTTAGACGCGTCTGTTAAGTTTGTGTACATGACTTCTTTTAATTCAAGGTTTGGTTTTGTTTCATGTATGAACTTAAAACATGGACTCAATACCAAGTTTTTTTTTATACAATGCCATTAAATTATTGTTAGCTGAGCTAAATTATCAGTGTGCAGATATCAATAAACAGTTTAATAAATGCGTGGAGGATAATTGATCTTTCAAATACTCCACTTTGTTTAGACTCTTTGTATACCCCCTCCCCCCGCCACACACACACACATACACAAGTGAACAGTTTTTTTTTATAACTTATTACTATACAATAAATGAATGAAAACTAACTTTCATGAAATATAAAAATGAAGTAAAATTATTGCAATATACTTATGAAATAAGTTTATTGAGCTATAAAAATAATTACTTTTTTTATAATAAATACAACAAAATAACAAGTTTAATGAATTATAAAACAGGAGTAATTTCATTGAAATATATTTATCACTAATGTAAAATTGACTTTTTTTTATTTTTTGTTCATTTATTCCGGAGGTCGACATGTTATTTTACCTTGATAACAGCTTCACCTGGAATAAAAAAAATGGACCTAAAATGTTCCAGCAGATAACGTCATTATTGCACTCACCGGACCCTCGACAAATGAAATATGCCCCTCCCTCCCTCCCTTCATACCGAGCTAGGGTGGTTTGTTGCCAATACAATCCCCCGTCCCCAGGGCTGGAGAAATATTTTCGTCTATCTCTGGATTAGAGTCTAATCCAGCAGTAATCCATTGCACTCGTGGGATACAAATGTCTATCCAGGGCAGCGCGATATGAGCGATAGTCCAGGACGTTCGCACAACGTCGGCCACAGGCTATATCGGTCAGTGAGGTCCACGACTCCCCGTTAAGTTGTATCGTGGCCCACGTGAATTCATTGTCTACACGTCCGGCCTGGTGGTCTAAGACAGAGAATGCCACATGAGTTACCTCAGTCTCGCATAAATATCTTCACCTTATACACAGACAAGGCACAGTGTTCAGCTGTTACATATGTACGTCTTTAAACATACAACATATTTTATATATATATATATATATATATATATATATACATATATATATATTACAACCAGGCCCGCCATATTTTATAATAGGGCTCGCGAACCTATGGGTTAGGTTCGACTGTCTAAAAATGAAATTTCAAACCTATGTGCCAACAATTATTCTCTAGCACAGGGCCACCGTTACCTAGTAACAGTTCCTACAGTCTGTGACGATCATAAGACGGCCCTAGTTACACTCACATATGTCATACTCCTAATTTATCAAACCACATGTCGCAACTATTGTACCTACGTACATATACATCCTCTGTTTACCACACATCCAAATGTCACAACCTACTCATGTCCCAACTGTATATACATATATATATATATATATATATATATATATATATATATATATATAAATATAATGTATTTGTGTCAGTATCTATTAAAGGTTGACGCTATCGCACCAGATACTAGTTTTTATTCTACCCATACAGACTAGACAAAGAAGTGCGTTTTAAGTTTTTGTAAGTTCTACTAATAAAACAGCTATCTTGTAGTGCATCCGGAGTGTGGGGAATCTGTCGCTATAAATAAACGACTTCCGTGAAAAAAAAAATTCTGCACTTGGTATATCGGAAGTTGGCTGTGCTTATGGCAGAATGGGAACGCCGTCGCTATAAATAAAAAAATAACTCTTCACTTGGAATTCCGTGTTTATAATAGTTCCTATTAAAGTAGACGGTAAGACAAAATTTGCGCACAATACATTTTGCAACAGATCAATTACGAAATGCTGCAATGTTTTTGCTGGATGCGTGCACGATGGCATCGAGCCATGCTTTAGATGCAATTGGTGGATCACTAAGAGATGTTGCTCAAACCGGCTATTTACTAAGTTTTTTGTTATGCACTTGGAATTACATGTTTATAGTTCCTATTAGTTATCATATAAAACATTTAGTTGCGAATGCAACGGGCAGCTACTAGTATATGTAATATTTACAGCCTGCTAATTTGTTTCTATTCAACAGAATTTTAAATTATGTTAAAACAAATTGTTTCACCAAAGAAACCAATTGTTACTTTAAATAGCAATGTACGAAACAGAAGTAAATATTAACATATAAACTAACCGAAAATAATAAAGACAGCAATACAATAAAATTAATTTTCAAAAAAAAAAAAACAACTTTTTATCTGAATGAATGATTGGTTCAACTTTTCACTTGAGTTTTTGGCTGGATTCTTGAAACCCTGTTGGTCGCGCCGTCCAAACAAACTTGAAACTCGAGTTGAAACTTCTTATCACACCGTGAAAAACTCTCCAGGTCACAAGTACTGACATTCTTCATCGGACAGTTTTAGCCAAAGCGGCTAAATGAGTACAACTTCAGCTGGACATGATGTTTGATGAACGAAATGGCCAAAATATTTCCAGACGGACTTTTTTTTGTGTGTGTGTACCCTGACCACGTATGTGTTTACATGTTACTGTTGATTTAAATTTCCTCAACTGTGTAAGTGGAAGAATTGGGAGAAGGGCGCCGAATAATGCTACTCACACAGGGCGCCGAATAATGCTACTCACACAGGGCGCCGAATAATGCTACTCACACATGGCGCCAAATAATGCTTCTCACACAGGGCGCCAAATAATGCTACTCACACAGGGCGCCAAATAATGCTACTCACACAGGGTGCCAAATAATGCTTCTCACACAGGGCGCCGCAATAGCTTGATAAGGCTCTGGCTGTGGGTATCGACGTCTGGATGACCATTTAATTTCCCCAGCTTAGCGCCCTGGGAATCCAGCATTGGATCTTCATGCAATAATTTAGAAACAAGTGTATTGTTGTGAAATGGACTAAGTGTGTGTGTGTGGGGGGGCGTGTTGAAGGAAGGCCGAGGGGGGTGTGTCTAGAAAGTCTAGATCCTTGACAAACTTTTTAACTTTGACACGGGGTTCGGCCGGACGTAGATGGCAGAGTTCGGACAAACAACTCCCCTCCAGGAGTCTCACTGGATACGTCATTATTCACTAAGAACTAAAGATGGGAGGGGGAGATCTTAATCCTACCCTCTGTCACCTCTTCTACCACTTATCATCGTGCCCTGGTGTGGGCTGGGGGGGGGGTGAGAGAGGGGTGAACACAGCACATATAAAAAGACAGCCCACCACCCCCTCCGACCCACCCCACCCCCCTTTTTTCCACTTACGATTAGTGTCGCGATGTTGACACAGTTAGTTGATCGTTTCTGTACACACGGGACTGAGAGGGGATGGGGGTAGGGGGGGGGGAACTGTGTGATGGATTAATAACTTCTCCCGGGGTCCCGGGGGACGGTCGCAGGCATGCACGTAGTGCACGACGGTGTTATCGCCGTCTCTCAATCTACGTACGGCATCCGGATGACGGGTGGTGCTGCACCTCCTGGCTGTCTATAAATAGGTCAACACTCCGCAGTGCGCTCTTAGGTTTTTTTTTTTTTTAAAAATTGTTTGTATGGATAGCCGAAACTATTTTTTTTTAAACAGTAAATATACAAACTTAACATGTCCAGTTTGGTTAAGGTTTCTTAATCATTAATGATTTCCAATAAGACTTCATTTCAGAGTCTATGTCAATAGGAAAATGAATGTCCAAAAGTGAAAAACATCCTTTAAATACATAATCGTCTAACCTATGCGTGTGTCTCCCTCAGGTAGTTTTCATATCGTGCGGTGTATGCGGTGTAACCGTGGTTAGTTTTCATATCGTGCGGTGTATGCGTTGTATTTAAGGATGTTCATGGCAATAAAAGCCAAATGCTATTTTATAATACAGTATTTCATACATTTCTTTATTATTTCTGTTCATATCGTATTCTGTTCATGGCAATAAAGGCCACATGTTCTTTTCTACTGCAGTATTTCGTATATTTCTTTGTTATCCCTTCTGTCGGGTTTCGTACAGCCAGCTTCAGCAGGCTTTTAATACTAGTTTTTATATAAAGTGTTAAAATATGATGTGACCAAAAATGTATTTTTCTGCAGATAAAACTGAATAACTCTTTTAATCGCTTAAGTTATAAGCTTTTATTAATACAGTTATTTCCCGTATCTTATATTAAATCAAAACAAATCATTCTCTAACAATACTGTTTTGTTTTCTATATGATCAATTACTTATCTCCCATTGTCTCATTGTTTCAATACATACTCTCACTAGGGCACTCTGCTAAAGAAGAAAAAAAAAAGGCCACTGTTACTATAGAATGGGCCGGTCTGGATCCTGACAGCATCGATTACTTGGTATTCGATGCGTAAAGAGGCTGAAGACCGACAGTTTCCGGATCCGTTGTTGGAATACTAATCTTCCAATTT
The DNA here is from genome assembly GCA_021962125.1 of Bulinus truncatus. Taxonomy (NCBI): domain Eukaryota; kingdom Metazoa; phylum Mollusca; class Gastropoda; family Planorbidae; genus Bulinus; species Bulinus truncatus. The sequence goes on along the minus strand of JAGDYQ010000038.1, from coordinate 4,400,920 downwards.
GCAGATTCCGAAGCCGAAATGGGCAGACCGTTATGCAAACGTTTGCTCTTGTCAGTGACCAATTAAAGTTGATGAATATGTAGGAAGACTGAAAGCGAATCTCCCAGACCAGGGTGGACTTTTCATTTACAACAATTTTTTTTTTTACTATTATTATTTTTTTTTTTTGCTTTTAATTTGATTGCTTCATGGTCCAGAAAGATTGAAACCAGCATTTACGTTCACTGCGCATGTCACACAGGTCGACCAAGATCCAAATTTATCCAATGATGGTGCGATAGAGTTACTGCAGAGATTACATGGGGCTGGGGTCAAAGACCATTTTGAAATAACATGGCAAACCAACTGGCTAAAAAAATATTTAAAAATACAAACACAAGTTTCAGTAGTTGTATTTAATAGAAGAAATAATAAAATCTATTTTATTTTTCATTGTCAATATTCTTCATACTTGGCCATTGGATCTATAAATATTTTTTGAGGATCTATAAAATACAGTCGTCTTGTCATTTTGTTTTTTTTTTAAAGTTTCTATATTCAAGTGTGTAAGTTAATATATTTTCTTCCACTTGCATAGTATCGTATTTTACTGATCATAAGACACACATGATCAAAAGACGCACATGATCATAAGACACACATGTTCATAAGACATTCCTCAAAAACCCCTGGACACTCCTGATCATAAGACACTCCTCATCATAAGACACTCCTCATCATAAGACACTCCTCACCATAAGACACTCCTCACCATAAGACACTCCTCATCATAAGACACTCCTCATCATAAGACACTCCTCATCATAAGACACTCCTCATCATAAGACACTCCTCATCATAAGACACTCCTCACCATAAGACACTCCTCATCATAAGACACTCCTCATCATAAGACACTCCTCATCATAAGACACTCCTCATCATAAGACACTCCTGATCATAAGACACTCCTGAGACATAAGAGCACTCCTCATCATAAGACTCTCCTGATCATAAGACACTCCTGATCATAAGACACTCCTGATCATAAGACACTCCCCACCATAAGACACTCCTCATCATAAGACACTCCTCACCATAAGACACTCCCCACCATAAGACACTCCCCACCATAAGACACTCCTAACCATAAGACTCTCCTCATCATAAGACTCTCCTGATCATAAGACACTCCTGATCATAAGACACTCCTCATCATAAGATCATAAGACATTCCTAACCATAAGGCACTTCCTCACCATAAGACACTCCTAACCATAAGACTCTCCTTTGTCATAAGACTCTCCTGATCATAAGACACTCCTGATCATAAAGCAGTCCTGATCATAAGACTCTCCGGATCATAAGGCACTCCTGACCATAAGACACTCCTAACCATAAGACACTCCTCACCATAAGACACTCCTCATCATAAGACACCTCATCATAAGACACTCCTCATCATAAGACACTCCTAACCATAAGACACTCCCCATCATAAGACACCTAACCATAAGACACTCCTGACCATAAGACACTCCCCACCATAAGACACTCCTCACCATAAGACACTCCTCATCATAAGACACTCCTGATCATAAGACCCATCCAGTTTTTACAGCAGTAAAACAAGAAAAATGTAAGCTCGAGATTTTCAATCCATTTTTCACAAGGACCGTCAATAAAATCATCTTCAGTTAGGGCGTGAATGTAGTGATGGGAAGTGACCAGTTGATCTTTACTACTTACTATAGGATCACTATTTGGCCATGG
>JAGDYQ010000038.1:4386668-4394168 GCA_021962125.1 Bulinus truncatus | reverse complement strand
GCTTGCCCTTAAGGTAAGGGACACGGTTAATATTAAAGTTGGATTAAATCTTCCTCTTAAAACAAAATTGAACAGAGTAGCCGTTATTATTGTACTCTCGTCAAAAAGCTCAAACCATGAACGGGGGGTCAGCCTCTCCAGTCTCCTCTGGGCTACGGGCTTGACTCCGGTACCACCAAACCCGATTTTATTGACCCCGCTACGTCTGATTACAATTGACTTCTTAAATATGCACTTAAGCTTACCATACATGTCTTTATTATTAGTTTTTTGTCATTTTTTATACTCACGGAATTCAAATGATTTAATGTTACTCCGGAAAATCTAGGGTTTCACTCTGTGGACTTCTGTATTATTTGCCCTGTCTAATAAAGTTTAAATATATTAAGCTTAGTGTAGGAGCTTGCCACGGGTCCACTTTTTATTGGGACCTGGCACATATCTTATGTTTTATCTCGTTCTTGCTTCAGATATTCTGTTTAATAAAATTGTTAAATACAGAAAGTTACCATTTTGTTTTAGGAGGCAAAACAATCAAACAAAAAAATTTGAAGTTGCCAAAAATTTTCGCCCCGGCCTCCGGCTCCAGCAAAGTAGTGGTTCATACCCCTATGGGTTTCTTCCGCAAGCTCAAAATACTTCAGGTTACGAGTGGCCGAGTGATTTGTAATACGATCGCAACAAAGACAAATTTAGCCCAATTAAAGTTCGGCTTAAAAAACATACCCTTTCAACGTTATAAATAATAATTTTAAAATTAGTTTAAGAGCTATTTGTTCCGGGAGGCATTTTCTTCACTCAGTGGGGTATGGGGTCACTATTCAATTTTATTATCCTTAGTTACGATCATAGATTCATTTAGCCGTTGTTTTGTGACAGTCATATCGGCTAAAAACTCATTACATTAACTTCTATCAAATGAAGTATAACTGTAACACAAAAACTTATTGTCGGCCATATTTTGTCGCAGTTATCAATATGCCAATAAATAAATGCGGATTCCAGCATTAGACAATCGCTTATCGTTTTCATTTGGGACAAATTAAAAGGGAACTGTTCAAGAAGCCACAAAAATATGCTGTTTAATTGGGATTGCTTAATCAATATTTCCCGTTCGATGTGTCCCAATTAAAGCGGGAATCGGCTGTTGAGTGTTAACCCATGTGTCTCCATTTGTTTGGTTTTTTGCTTCTTTTCAGGAACAAGAATAAAAAACTTCCTTTTCGTTGTTATCCCTCTCTCTCCTTGTATAATACCTAGCGATTATTCGTGGCACACGGCATACTCCCTTATCTTTCAAGGGGAGTTCTAGGACTGAGTGTGTATTATTTTCCTCTATCTGCCTGTTGCTTTCAGCTTCTGTAGGACCGCCATTTGCAGATGGGGTTGACACTCACACAGACTTGGAGTAACATTATGTGACCGTCAACATCGATCGATAATACCCTGATCGGAAGTCAGATCTTAGCATCATACCTGACTACCTAAAAAACACACAATCACACTAAAGGAATAATACGTTAGTCATTGTAAGAAGCTAAAATAGCAATTTCTAGATATGTTTTTATATATACCACACAGGCCGTACTCACGTCATGGCATCACGTTTTTCTTACCTTTAAAGGGGTATGTAATATTTACATAGATCTGGTCGAACATCACACGAAGCCCGATTGCGGACAATTTAATCATTGTTATTGGGAATACTTAGTAGCTACGGTTCGGTCCGACCGAACCCGTATTTTTTCGGGTACCAGCCATACTTATTATTGCCTATTTTTTTTTTGTTTTCGGGCATGCTTTTTGTTTTCGGGGCTAATGTTAGAATAGGTTAGAATAGGGTTAGGATTAGGGATAGGGATAGGGTTAGAAATAGAGTTAGTGCAGGACTTATACGTTGTTATATAGCTCAGTGCAGCGACTCGGCCGCTATATTTATTATCTATCCATAACCCTATCCCTAACCCTAATCCTAACCCTATTCCTAATCCTAGCCCCGAAAACAAAAAATATGCAATAATAAGTATGGCTGGTACCGAAAATATGGGTTCGGTCGGACCGAACCGTAGCCACTGCGTACTTTGTGTGTGCAAATTTAAAGTGAGGGCGTTGCACCCTTCTGCACGTGGTTTAATTGAAGTCAATAAAGCTATCTGGTGTATTGTACTTTATATACCCCAAATTGTAATAATCTGGCGTATTGTACTTTATATATTCCAACACTGTCCATATAGTGATCTGTATTGCAATTTATACTCCAACATTATCAATAGAAGAGGTATTGTACTTTATATATTCCAAGTTATCTGGTGTATTGTACTTATATATCCAACATTGTCCATAGTATGATATGTATTGTACTCTATATTCCAACATCAATAGTAGTTATCTGGTGTATTGTACCTTATATATTCTAACATTGCGTATTGTATCGCAGGTTCCAACATTGTCAATAGTAGCTAACATTAATGTTGGAATATATAAAGTACAATACACCAGATAGCTACTATTGACAATGTTGGAATATATAAAGTACAATACACCAGATAGCTACTATTGACAATGTTAGAATATATAAAGTACAATACACCAGATAGCTACTATTGACAATGTTGGAATATATAAAGTACAATACACCATATCACTACTTATGGACAATGTTGGATATATAAAGTAATAATGACCAGATAGCTACTATTGACAATGTTGGAATATATAAAGTACAATACACCAGATAGCTACTATTGATAATGTTGGAGTATATAAAGTACAATACACCAGATCACTACTATGGACAATGTTGGAATATATAAAGTACAATACACCAGATAGCTACAATGGACAATGTTGGAATATATAAAGTACAATACACCAGATAGCTACTATTGACTTCCACTAAAACCACGTGCAGAAGGGTGCAACGCCCTCGCAAAAAACTATGATTTACTTTTAAAGTAAATGCAGTGTTATGGTTCGTCCGTCCCATATTTTTCAAAATACCAGCCATACTTATTATTGCATATTTTTTTGTTTTCGGGGCTAGATTAGAATAGGGTTAGGATTAGGGTTAGGGATAGGGTTATGGATAGATATCTAAATATAGCGGCCGGAGTCGCTGCACTGAGCTATATAACAACGTATAAGTCACTGCACTAACTCTATTTCTAACCCTATCCCTATCCCTAACTCCTAACCCTATTCCTAACCCTATTCCTAACATTAGCCCCGAAAACAAAAAACATGCCCGAAAACAAAAAAAAAAAAAAAGGTAATAATAAGTATGGCTGGTACCCGAAAAAATACGGGTTCGGTCGGACCGAACCGTAGCTACTGCGTTTAAAGTATTCCCAATAACAATGATTAAATTGTCCGCAATCGGGCTTCGTGCGTTGTTAGACCGGATCTGTGTAAATATTACATACTTACAAGGTAAGAAAAACGTATTCCAGATCATATGTTGTGACATTGAGTACAACCTGTGTGGTAACATATATAAAAACATATCTAGAAGTTATATTTTATGCCACAACAGCTGGCGGATTGTGCTAGATATGATTTGTGGCTTTTTTTTAGGTAAAAGGTCAAGACATGGTCGCTGCTAGGACATCATTTGACTGACCAGTCCGGGGTGTATTATCGATCGATGTTGACAGTCACTGTAATGTTATAAGTCACAGTGTGTGTGAGTGTCAACCCCATTTTGTCGTTCAATCCTGGCAAAAGATATTTTGCCCCAGTGTACAGAAAGCTGAAAGCAACTCGAGCAAACGGGCAGATAATACGCAGGGAGAAGAAAATACCTCAGTCGAACCATTGTTATCTCCCTTGAAAGATAAGAAATTATGCCATATGGTCGCCACGAGAGGACATTAGTCGCTAGGCTAAATTTGGGCTGGTTATGCAAACAAAGAGAGAGAGAGAGAGAGAGAGAGAGACCAACTGGCAAAGAAAAAGCGGAAGTTTTGGGTTCGTGATTTTTTTTATTCTTGTTCCTGAAGAAATAAAAACCAAACAAATGGAAGACACATGGGTTCTTTACACTCAACAATACAGTCGATTCCGCTTTTAATTGGGACACATCGGGAACGAGGCTTCTTGTCCCGATTAAGCGGCTGTCCCAATTAAACATACATATTTACTATTGGCTTCTTGGTTTGGTTCCTTTGAGATTTGTCCCAAATAAGCGGCTGTCCCAACTAAGCGGTGTCCCACTAAGCGGAATCCACTGTATTTGTGGCATATTGATAACTGCATTCAGAATATGGCCGACAGTAGGACGATGTTACAGTTATACTCACTTGATAGAGATATTAATGAAAGATAATCAAAAGCTGTAATAATTTTATGCCAGTTAAGAAATATGACTGTCACAAAAACAACAGCTATGAATCTATGATCGGTAACTAAAGAATAATAAAGTGAAGATAGTGACTCCTATACCCCCCCCCCCCCACTGGTGGGAGGTAAAGAAAATGCCTCCCAGGGCAAACTAACTGCGACTTAAACTAATTTTTAAAATTATTATTTATAACGTTTATATTGTAAGGAATATGTTTTGGCCAAGGAACTAGTGGGCTAAATTACATTTGGCTGGAAACAAATTTTTGATGTCCTAACAGATTTACGGTCATATTTTAAATCCACTCAGTTTTTTTTATTCCCTCATATTTTGTATTCTAGTATTACAGGCTTGCGGAGCCAGAGCCGGAGCCGAGGAGCCGGGAGCCGCTACTTTTTGCTGGAGCCGGAGCCGGAGCCGAAAAATCTGGCGGCTCCACGGCTCCAAATTTTTTTTTTGTTTGATTGTTTGCCTCCTACAAAAAACAAAATGGTAGCTTTCTGTATTTAACAATTTTATTATAAACAGAATATCTGAAACAGAGCAGATAAATTTATAAGGCTGTGGCTATTCGGACCCGGGTCCCAATAAAATTCGATTGTTATTCGGACCCGTGGCAAATATGCACTAAGCTTAGGCTATATTTTTGAAACTTTATTAGACGGAACCCGAAAAATAATAATACAGAGTCCGCTTAGTGAACCCTAGACACCGAGTAACGATTAAATCATACAATTCAACAATTATAAAAAAATAAACAAAAACAATAATAAAGTTTATGTATGGCTAAGCTAAGTGCATATTTGCCAAGGGTCCGAATAACAATCAGACTTTATTGGGACGGGGTCCGAATAAAAATCGGAGTTTATTGGTACCCGGGTCCAGGCTCGTAGCCAGAGGGGACTAGAGGGCTGACCCCCCCCCCCCCGTTCATGGTTTGAGCTTTTTGACAAAAATTTTAATAATAACGGCTATAAAACATCAATCATTTTGTTCAATTTTGCTCTTAGGGGCCCGGACTGAGCTGGCCAATCAACTTTTGAAAATATTAATATCAGCACGGGGCCTGTGTCACCCCTGCCCAGGGACCCGAAATGTCTGTCGGTGGGCCTGTTCGCAACCTTGTAATAGTTTTATATATTGATATCTTCTGAGGACAACTAGCAACTGAAATAAGTTAATAAAATAATATTGACTTCAGACTTCACTTTTATACATATATATAATAAAATAATAAAGTACAAACTCCGTGATTTCTGAGTGATGTTATTTAATTTGCAAATTTACTTTTTTAGCTGAATTAATTTTATTTTGAATTGAATAATTGCGACTGGTCAATTTGTTGTTGCTAGATTCTGTTGTTTGTTTTCAATATTCTTATAAGAAATATCACACAAATAGCTGTTTAGCTATTCGTGCATCTTTGTCATTCTTCCCGGGTTGTACGTTTAACCAAGATTATAATGATATAAATCAGGTATCTATTATGTAACAATTGTGTAGCAGAACAAATGGTCAATATATTTATAACAGGAATCAGAAATTGCTCAGCCTCAATAAATTTTTGTCATTAAAACTCTTTACTATTTAAATTATTTTTAACAAAACTGCAACATGCCATGCACTATTGAAACGTAGTTAAAATTATATATTTCTAATTAATAGCTAAACAATCGGTACTAAAAATGCACCATTCCAGATATGGAACTGCAAAAAATTTCTGGGGAAGGGACTCACTGAGGTCCCCTCCCAAAACCCTCCTCTCCGTTCGCAAACTTTCGGCGCTTCGCATCTCCATCTTCGCCCCCCCAAACATTTCTTCTACCTCACCAGGGGCGGAATTATGGGAGGGGCCGGGGGCATGTCCCCCCCCCCCCGGTAATCGCAAGTTTAGGTAATACATCATTAAATTATCGAAATATTTTTTTGTTCAAAGACCAATTTTCAACAATGAAAACATTTTCGCCCTCGCGCCCCCGGGGGTCAAAGTTTTGCCCCCCCCGTCAAAGTTGTCTAGATCCGCCGCTGTACCCCAGAATCAGTTCTTCGGCACCTCCCCCGCCGAAAAAAATTTCCCCCCCCCAATGCAATAATCCTGGCTACGGGCCTGCCCGGGTCCGAATAGTCACTTCGAATTTATCAATAATAAATATAAATACTGAAGTCTTTAAAATATTTTAAATAATGTATCATTTTACTATTTGCTAATTTGATCATTGAAATAACTTTTATTACTTATGAAAATGGCTACCAGTGAAACCTCCATCGAAAATAATGATATTATTCTGGATGCACTGAAATGGTTTGTTTTTAGTAAACCGACAATGGACAATGCGTATATTTTTCAAGTTCCTGACTATGGGGGTGAACGCGGCAAAATTTGCATAAATTTTTATCAGCGGGATGTTAGCGTGGCGCAATTACAAAATTTTTTGTGTCGTGTGATACTATCTTAATAGGGAGCCGGAGCCGGCAAAATTTGTGGGAGCCGGAGCCGGAGCCGAAAAAAAATATATGGCTCCGGCAATCCCGCCTAGTAATTCGTTATATCTCATAGTCCATATGCAGGACCGCGCTGTACTTTGGTTCTAATGGGTGCAAAACACCCGGGCGGAAGTTCTGTCAGGAGCGGCAATATCTTACCTTAGAAAACAAAATTTTGACAAAGAAAAATTAACGTCGAATCAGTTGTTGTACATGCCCGTATACTAAATAATATTTAGATCACTTGTAAACATTTGAGTGGCGACATATGTCAATACCAGGGATATACTTGTTTGTGTGGGCGACATTTGTCAATACCAGGGATATATCTGTTTGTGTGGGCGACATTTGTCAATACCAGGGATATACTTGTTTGTGTGGGCGACATTTGTCATCACCAGGGATATACTTGTTTGTGTGGGCGACATTTGTCAATACCAGGGATATATTTGTTTGTGGGCGACATTTGTCAATACCAGGGATATATCTGTTTGTGTGGGCGACATTTGTCAATACCAGGGATATATTTGTTTGTGTGGGCGACATTTGTCAATACCAGGGATATATCTGTTTGTGTGGGCGACATTTGTCAATACCAGGGATACACTTGTTTGTGTGGGCGACATTTGTCGATACCAGAGATATATCTGTTTGTGTGGCGACATTTGTCAATACCA
>JAGDYQ010000038.1:4349168-4381668 GCA_021962125.1 Bulinus truncatus | reverse complement strand
GACTGTATTTTATAGATCCTCAAAAAATATTTATAGATCCAATGGCCAAGTATGAAGAATATTGATAATGAAAAATAAAATAGTTTTTTTTTAATTCTATTAAATACAACTACTGAAACTTGTATTTCTATTTTTAAATATTTTTTTAACCAGTTGGTTTGCATGTTATTTCAAAATGGTCTTTTGACCCCAGCCACATGTGATCGTCTGCAGTAACTCTATCGCACTATCATTGGATAAATTTGGATTTTGGTCGACCTGTGACATGCGCAGTGAACGTAAATGCTGGATTCAATCTTTCTGGACCATGAAGCAATCAAATTAAAAGCAAAAAAAAAAAAAAATAATAGTAAAAAAAAAAAAAATGGTTGTAAATGAAAAGTCCACCCTGGTCTGGGAGATTCGCTTTCAGTCTTCCTACATATTCATCAATTTTAATTGGTCACTGACAAGAGCAAACGTTTGCATAACGGTCTGCCCATTTCGGCTTCGGAATCCGCAAATTGGAAGATTAGTATTCCAACAACGGATCCGGAAACTGTCGGTCTTCAGTCTCTTTACGCATCGAATACCAAGTAATCGATGCTGTCAGGATCCAGACCGGCCCATTCTATAGTAACAGTGGCCTTTTTTTTCTTCTTTAGCAGAGTGCCCTAGTGGGAGTATGTATTGAAACAATGAGACAATGGGAGAAGTAATTGATCATATAGAAAACAAAACAGTTTTGTTAGAGAATCATTTGTTTTCATTTAATATAAGATACGGGAAATAACTGTATTAATAAAAGCTTATAACTTAAGCGATTAAAAGAGTTATTCAGTTTTATCTGCAGAAAAATACATTTTTGGTCACATCATATTTTAACACTTTATATAAAAACTAGTATTAAAAGCCTGCTGAAGCTGGCTGTACGAAACCCGACAGAAGGGATAACAAAGAAATATACGAAATACTGCAGTAGAAAAGAACATGTGGCCTTTATTGCCATGAACAGAATACGATATGAACAGAAATAATAAAGAAATGTATGAAATACCGTAATAGAAAATAACATTTGGCTTTTATTGCCATGAACATCCTTAAATACAACGCATACACCGCACGATATGAAAACTAACCACGGTTACACCGCATACACCGCACGATATGAAAACTACCTGAGGGAGACACACGCATAGGTTAGACGATTATGTATTTAAAGGATGTTTTTCACTTTTGGACATTCATTTTCCTATTGACATAGACTCTGAAATGAAGTCTTATTGGAAATCATTAATGATTAAGAAACCTTAACCAAACTGGACATGTTAAGTTTGTATATTTACTGTTTAAAAAAAAATAGTTTCGGCTATCCATACAAACAATTTTTAAAAAAAAAAAAAACCTAAGAGCGCACTGCGGAGTGTTGACCTATTTATAGACAGCCAGGAGGTGCAGCACCACCCGTCATCCGGATGCCGTACGTAGATTGAGAGACGGCGATAACACCGTCGTGCACTACGTGCATGCCTGCGACCGTCCCCCGGGACCCCGGGAGAAGTTATTAATCCATCACACAGTTCCCCCCTACCCCCATCCCCTCTCAGTCCCGTGTGTACAGAAACGATCAACTAACTGTGTCAACATCGCGACACTAATCGTAAGTGGAAAGGAAGGGGGGGTCAGACGGAGGGGTGGTAGGCTGTCTTTTTGTATGTGCTGTGTTCACCCCTCCCCCACCCCCCAGCCCACACCAGGGCAAGATGATAAGTGGTAGAAGAGGTGACAGAGGGTAGATTAAGATCTCCTCCCATCTTTAGTTCTTAGTGAATAATGACGTATCCAGTGAGACTCCTGGAGGGGAGTTGTTTGTCCGAACTCTGCCATCTACGTCCGGCCGAACCCCGTGTCAAAGTTAAAAAGTTTGTCAAGGATCTAGACTTTCTAGACACACCCCCTCGGCCTTCCTTCAACACGTCACCCCCCCCAACTTAGTCCATTTCACAACAATACACTTGTTTCTCAATTATTGCATGAAGATCCAATGCTGGATTCCCCTGGGCGCTAAGCTGGGGAAATTAAAATGGTCATCCAGACTACGATACCCACAGCCAGAGCCTTATCAAGCTATTGCGGCGCCCTGTGTGAGAAGCATTATTTGGCACCCTGTGTGAGTAGCATTATTTGGCGCCCTGTGTGAGTAGCATTATTTGGCGCCCTGTGTGAGAAGCATTATTTGGCGCCCTGTGTGAGTAGCATTATCAGCGCCCTGTGTGACATAGCATTATTTGGCGCCCTGTGTGAGTAGCATTATTTGGCGCCCTTCTCCCAATCTCCTACTTACACAGTCAAGGAAATTTAAATCAACAGTAACAGGTAAACACATAAGTGGTCAGGGTACACAGACAAAAAAAATGTCCATCTAGAAATATTTTGGCCATTTCGTTCATCAAACATTATGTCCAGCTGAAGTTGTACTCATTTAGCCGCTTTGGCTAAAACGTCCGATGAAGAATGTCAGTACTTGTGACCTGGAGAGTTTTTCACGGTGTGATAAGAAGTTTCAACTCGAGTTTCAAGTTTGTTTGGACGGCGCGACCGACAGGGTTTCAAGAATCCAACCAAAAACTCAAGTGAAAAGTTGAACCAATCATTCATTCAGATAAAAAGTTTTTTTTTTTTTTTAAATTAATTTCTATTGTATTGCTGTCTTTATTATTTTCGGTTAGTTTATATGTTAATATTTACTTCTGTTTCGTACATTGCTATTTAAAGTAACAATTGGTTTCTTTGGTGAAACAATTTGTTTTAACATAATTTAAAATTCTGTTGAATAGAAACAAATTAGCAGGCTGTAAATATTACATAAACTAGTAGTTGCCCATTGCATTCGCAACTAAATGTTTAATATGATAATTAATAGGAACTATAAACAAGTAATTCCATGTGCATAACAAAAAACTTAGTAAATAGCCTGTTTGAGCAACATCTCTTAGTTATCTATCAATTGTATCTAAAGCATGGCTCGATGCCATCGTGCACTCATCCAGCAAAAACATTGCAGCATTTCGTAATTGATCCGCTGCAAATGTATTGTGTGCAAATTTTGTCTTACCGTCTACTTCAATAGGAACTATTAACACGGAATTCCAAGTGAAGAATTATTTTTTTATTTATAGCGACGGCGTTCCCATTCTGCCATAAGCACAGCCGACTTCCGATATCCCAAATGCAGAATTTTTTTTTTCACGGAAGTCGTTTATTTATAGCGACAGCTTCCCCACACTCCGGACGCACTACAAGATAGCTGTTTTATTAGTAGAACTTTAAAAACTTAAATCGCACTTCTTTGTCTAGTCTGTATGGGTAGAATAAAAACTAGTATCTGGTGCGATAGCGTCAACCTTTAATAGATACTGACACAAATACATTATATTTATATATATATATATATATATATATATATATATATATATATATATATATATATATATATGTGTGTGTGTGTGTTTGTGTGTATGTATTTATAGTTGGGACATGCGTAGGTTGTGACATTTGGATGTGTAGTAAACAGAGGATATATATGTATGTAGGTACTGTAGTTGCGACATGTGGTTTGATAAATTAGGAGTGTGACATATGTGAGTGTAACTAGGGCCGTCTTATGATCGTCACAGACTGTAGGAACTGTTACTAGGTAACGGTGGCCCTGTGCTAGAGAATAATTGTTGGCACATAGGTTTGAAATTTCATTTTTAGACAGTCGAACCTAACCCATAGGTTCGCGAGCCCTATTATAAAATATGGCGGGCCTGGTTGTAATATATATATATGTATATATATATATATATATATATATATATATAAATATGTTGTATGTTTAAAGACGTACATATGTAACAGCTGAACACTGTGCCTTGTCTGTGTATAAGGTGAAGATATTTATGCGAGACTGAGGTAACTCATGTGGCATTCTCTGTCTTAGACCACCAGGCCGGACGTGTAGACAATGAATTCACGTGGGCCACGATACAACTTAACGGGGAGTCGTGGACCTCACTGACCGATATAGCCTGTGGCCGACGTTGTGCGAACGTCCTGGACTATCGCTCATATCGCGCTGCCCTGATAGACATTGGTATCCCACGAGTGCAATGGATTACTGCTGGATTAGACTCTAATCCAGAGATAGACGAAAATATTTCTCCAGCCCTGGGGACGGGGGATTGTATTGACAACAAACCACCCTAACTCGGTATGAGGGGAGGGAGGGGGCATATTTCATTTGTCGAGGGTCTGGTGAGTGCTATAATGACGTTATCTGCTGGAACATTTTAGGTCCATTTTTTTTATTCCAGGTGAAGCTGTTATCAAGGTAAAATAACATGTCGACCTCCGAAATAAATGAACTAAAAATATAAAAAAGAAAATTTTATATTAGTGATAAATATATTTCAATGAAATTACTTACTGCTATTTTGTTTGTGTATTTCATAAAAAAATAATTATTTTTATAGCTCAATAAACCTATTTCTAATGTATATAGCAATAATTTTACTTCATTTTTTACATTTCAATAAAGTTAGTTTTCATTCATTTATTTTATAGTAATAAGTTATAAAAAAAACTGTTCACTTGTTGTGTATGTGTGTGTGTGGCGGGGGGAGGGGGTATACAATGAGTCTAAACAAAGTGGAGTATTTGAAAGATCAATTTTCCTCCAGACATTTATTAAACTGTTTATTGATATCTGCACACTGATAATTTAGCTCAGCGAACAATATTTTAATGGCATTATATAGAAAAAAAAAACTTGGTATTGAGTCCATGTTTTAAGTTTATACATGAAACAAAACTAAGACTTGAGTTAAAGAAGTCAGGTACACAGACTTAACAGACGTGTCTAACAAAAGTTGAATCTCTTTAGTGAATCAAGGCAATCAATCTTTTTTTGACTTTAAACAAAAAAAATATTTATTATCACACACAAAACATACAACGAACACGTTTTCATGACAAAAAAAACTGAAAATATAAAATTTTAAGATCGGAGATTTTATTGTAGCAGCTCATGGGTTTTTTTTTTTTAATTTTTATTTAAAAACCAATTAACGACCGAAACGTTTCTTAAAATATTCTGAAGAAAACCATATTCCATCTTCCGTGTCAACTGATTTCACACTAGGGGAAAATTTCACGCTCAGAGAATTTTGCGGCTATTTTGAGATGACAAGGAGACAACTTCAAAGTTCCAGGTTCAATTCTCGGTAAGTGCTGAGTACTGCTGAGTATGCCAGTAACTATCAGAGCCCGATTTCTGACAATAATTATGGACGCCGTGTTGGAATATTTACTTTTAACTTTTACGACATACTGACTGAGGTAACTCTGAGACTTGGATACTGACTGAGGTAACTCTGAGACTTGGATACTGACTGACGTAACTCTGAGATTTGGATATTGACTGAGGTAACTCTGAGACTTGGATATTGACTGAGGTAACTCTGAGATTTGGATAGTGACTGAGGTAACTCTGAGATTTGGAAACAATTATAACATTATAACCTGTTTTTTAACCAATTAAATAAAGAAATACATTTTTTACAAACAAAAATAATACGAATATCTACTTATCTGCTATACTTTCATGATGAATTTATTGCTAATGGTTATAGTGGTGTTTTGCGGTGTACTTGATAGGAATGGCAACAATACCCAAAGTGCATTCAAAAAAATTCAAAAAGAAACTGGAGAAATTCTTCACTCATGGCTTCATAACATATTCTAATATTAACACAATATAATGTATATCTATATAGATAAAAATCTATCCAGACATTTTTTAATAGAAAAACAAAATGTGTGTACTCAAAAACCATTTTTTTTCAAAATATTTTGAAATATTTTCCACTTATCCGTTACTGGTAACTCTCTCAACTTTTTCCCCTCCCTCCAGCTGCAAAATCATCTCTTGTCATTCTTAACTCAATGTTGGAATTGTTAGAACCAAGTGTAGAAATCAGGCAAATAGACTGTAGTAAAAAAAAAAATGAAAGAAAAATAGAGTGATGAAGAGAAAGAGAGAAGAATCTGAATAAAATCTAAGATTTAAAATAGTGTTGACACTTTCTGTGTGGAACTTTGGAGTTTACCAAAACAGATTTGAAAGGAAAGGAATCTAATAGAACGATTTGGTGTTGTGTTAGGCCAGCAATTAAGAAAATCTGGCAATAAGAAGGGGAAAGTTGCAGCGCATAGAATGAAAGTTGTAGCAGACGGAGCATAACAGCTCGTCTCAAAAAAGTTTATCTGCCAGGTTGACGTTTTTGGCGTAAGGCGATGAGTGACATGCACACGAAGACATTGTCAACAGGGGAAATGGTGGCGGGGAGGCGGGGGGGCTGTTTTATTTGCAGAGCTGCCGCGGTGATCACGTGTCAAAACATTCCATAAAATGTGTACTCATTACCTTGAACTGTTGTGTAGACAGTCATTACACTAACACCTGAACAGTAAGAAATTACCCAATGAACTGAAAGCGTAAACTGGAGATACAGTTCTTGGAGAATATAGATAGGTAGTTAAACAATAGCAAACAGATATAACCGACCATGAAAATACTGCACAGCCCTTACAATACAGTTACAAAAGTAATAACAAAGAAAACCATAAATACTGACAAAGAAATCAGTCTTTGAAAAAAATCACCCCATAGAATAATGACATGAACGTTTTATTGCCTGGCCAGACAGTTTTCCACATACAAGTCTTCATGTCATGACGTTTATGACTAATTTACATATATATCCTCAAAGTCAATTTAACACATCTTTTTGTCTAATTACACACATACGTTTAAATAACCAATCCGTTTGACCCATATAAGGGCTACCTAACAATTATGGTTCCCATGACACAACCTAAACGTATATATTGACTATCAAAGTACAGGCCATTTATGACACAACTCAAAAGTATATGCTGTCTATCAAAGTACATGCCATTTATGACACAACTCAAAAAGTATATGCAGTCTATCAAAGTACAGGCCATTTATGACACAACTCAAAAGTATATGCTGTCTATCAAAGTACAGGCCATTTATGACACAACTCAAAAGTATATGCTGTCTATCAAAGTACAGGCCATTTATGACACAACTCAAAAAGTATATGCTGTCTATCATAGTACAGGGCATACTATTTATGACACAACTCAAAAGTATATGCTGTCTATCAAAGTACAGGCCATTTATGACACAACTCAAAAGTATATGCTGTCTATCATAGTACAGGCCATTTATGACACAACTCAAATGTATATGCTGCCTATCAAAGAAAGTTAAAAGTGTTGGCGAGTTCGGTTCGTAAATCTTCGCAATGTCGGACAAAAAATCAACACAGCTTGAGTTAGTCTTCTAGTCTGTGATGTTATGACGAGTCTACACATTTTGTGGGCCGATAAGTCAAAAACAACAGATAAGGTGACAGACAATCTTCATTTCACGAGAGATTTATTGAGCCAATTAACAGCTGCATCTTTTGTTAGTTCTGGTTTGACAGAAACGGGATAAGAAATCAATTCGTACTATATGTGGTTTTTGATTTTAAACCATAGCAGTTTTTGCTATAACTGATACATAAACATCATAGGAAAGTCTTCAAAAAATATAATATAATAAAGAGTATCGGTGATTAAAATAAACATTCGTACACACATACAGACATATATAGGAGAGTTTAAAAAAAAACATTAATAAAATGAGGTAAGAAAAATGATCTTTTTTTTGCTCTTTTTGCCCCCCCCCCCCAATAACTCGTCTCGACAAAAATAACTGTTTTTCTTTTTTTTTATTATAAAAAATATGATTGTGAATGATTGGGAGGGGGTGGGGGTGGAGGGTAAGAAGGTATCAACCTACTCCCTTCACCTTATTACCAGAACCGTTTTTGTGGATGGGTAAATTAGAAAGCCAACTTGGGAAAGGAGTGGGAAAACTTTTTGAATTGTGGGCCACATGGGGTTCTTAACAGAAGGACCGGAACAAGAACAGAAGGAAGGAGTGTTGAACAACATTGACTCAGTGTTCATATGAAATATTATAAGATAGATTTAAACGTCAGAGAGAATGAGAGAGCGACAGACCGTATCAAACAACTCTACGGGCCTTGTGTGGGCCGTATCAAACAACTTTACGGGCCTTGTGTGGGCCGCATCAAACAACTTTACGGGCCTTGTGTGGGCCGTTTCAAACAACTTTACGGGTCATGTGTGGGCCGTATCAAATAACTTTACGGGCCTTGTGTGGGCCGTATCAAACAACTTTACGAGCCATGTGTGGGGCGTATCAAACAACTTTACGGGCCTTGTGTGAGCCGTATCAAATAACTTTACGGGCCTTATGTGGGCCGTATCAAATAACTCCATACGGGTCATGTGGGCAGTATCAAACAACTTTACGGGCTAAATGTATCAAACAACTTTACGGGCCTAGTGTATGCCGCATCAAACAACTTTACGGGCCTAGTGTAGCTGCATCAAACAACTTTACGGACCTTTGTGTGGGCTGCGGGGCGTGTGGTTTCCCAAGTCTGGGTCTATGGTCTTCACTAACAAAGTAAAATTCCCCGACATGCATTTTTGCCGTAGGGCCTGCAGGAACATGTGGACGTCCTGCACCTTCCGTCCTTCTATCTATATCACGTTGATAAAACGATGTGTAATTATTTAGCCTGGGGGGGTGCTATATTTCTATGTGACATTATTTATATAGAATTTTTTGGGAAATCAGATTATATCCTCCGACCTTTCCCATTTTACATCGGCCAAGTTCAATTTAGAATTGACTATAAACCTTTTTCAAAACAAGGTGTGAAAGCTATAGACTTGTCGCGAGGGGGTGGGGAATCAGGTTATCTATAAGCGCTAATCCCCCATGTGTCGCGAAACTCGCAACTGTCTTGGCCCGGTAACCAGGTAGGGTGACTTGTCACCCAGCCGTGTCACTGGCCGCGGGGGAGATGAATGCTGGCTTGTTTGTTTGTTTGAAATATAAGTGTCATAACAAGCGGGAGGAAAACGGGGGCCATAGAAACAAAAATTAACTGATTTAGTGCACGGGAACGATTCAACAGCTTATTTATGTACCGGTACACATTTTATAACTTGATGTACCGGTACACATTTTATAACTTGATGTACCGGCACACATTTTATAACTTTATGTACCGGTACACATTTTATAACTTTATGTACCGGTACACATTTTATAACTTTTTGTACGGGTACACATTTTATAGCTTTTTGTACCGGTACAATTTATAACTTTATGTACCGGTACATATTTTATAACTTTATGTACGGGTACACATTTTATAACTTTATGTACGGTACATATTTTATAGCTTTTCGGTGTACCGGTACACATTTTATAACTTTTTGTACCGGTACACATTTTATAACTTTATTTACGGGTAAACATTTTATAACTTTATTTACGGGTACATATTTTATAGCTTTATGTACCGGTACACATTTTATAACTTTATTTACGGGTAAACATTTTATAACTTTATTTACGGGTACATATTTTATAGCTTTATGTACCGGTACACATTTTATAACTTTATGTGTACGCATTTTATAATTTAATGTAGCATACATATTTTATAACTTTTTGTACCGGTACACATTTTATAACTTTATGTACGGGTACATATTTTGTAGCTTTATGTACCGGTACACATTTTATAACTTTATTTACGAGTAAACATTTTATAGCTTTATGTACCGGTACACATTTTATAACATTATGTACCGGCACGCATTTTATAACTTTATGTACGCATTTTATAACTTAATGTAGCCTACATATTTTATAACTTTATGTACACATTTTATAACTTTGTGCTAATCAAAATAAGACTAAAATTAAAACATCCAGTAATATATTGTCCAGATGTCATAAAGATACTCCGTTGTGTTGTTGTAATAAAGATACCGACTTGTATTATTGTACATGAAATAGTAAAGTAAAGATCCATCAGCCACAAAGGGCCCTGGGGGCAGATGAGGTGTAAACTTCGACTGTTTCTGTAACCACGGCATATGTACATGAAATAAGTTGACTATTTTACATGAAATAAGTTGACTATTTTACACTGTGGTGAATATAATGCCCACAGTGAGGTCAGACCAAAGAATCCAAAAATCGTCTCAAACAAAGACAATAGGAAAAATCTACAGACTTGAACTTCACATTTGTTTCACAGACAGCATAGCGACTTCTGACCTCTGGAGGGGTCAGCTTAGAGCTGACCTGTGAGAACAAACTAAACAACCGTTTGACCATCGCTCTATGAAGCTAACAGAACAAAACTTTGAAACAGTTTATCCCTGTTTGTATTTTTATGGACACAGACATTAAAACATACGACCTGCATCTTGATATCAGATCAACGAATATGTAAACATGTACCTGTCAATATATTCAGGTGTACTAAGTGCATGAATTATTATTTTTTTGACTGTATGAACTGGTTTAAACATTTAGACAGCGCTCTCTCAACCTTATTTCGAAAGTGTTCCGCGGGTACAACCTCACACGTAAGTTTGCAAATAAAGGTACTTATTTTTATAATGGAATGTGCTTTGCATTTCTAATGCGATAATTGGGTAAGAGGTCTGGAGACGAGTGACGCAGTTAACTGGCGGCCTTCTTCAAATTCTAGGTTATTTTAAACGAAATTACATGTCACCATAACATTTCCCGCACACCTTTGGGATTCGCGTTTGGTAGAGATCCGAGTAATTAAGAAGTTCTGTTTTTAGATCATGTATGTTTAAGGGTTGTCACAACCACAAAAAACGTGTCTTCACAGACTTCATAATGACAGACTGATAAATACCAGGCATGTTATGAACGTACAACAGTTTAGGGAGAAACAACTTTAAAAGAAACAAAAACTAACATTTAAAAAGAGATATTTTACAACATTTTATTTTGTAGTTACGTGAGTTTATGTCAGTATAGACATGGGATGGCAAATAGAATGTTATCACTATAGACAGGGGATGGCGAATTAAATGTTATCACTATAGACATGAGATAACAAATAGAATGTTATCACTATAGACATGGGATGGCAAATAGAATATTATCAAAATAAAATATTTTTCGCGTGCAGTACATTAAGTTTTTATACGGGGTATTTAGCAAAATAATGTGCTTTTGTTGATAATTTTTTTATCTGCCCGTCTGTCTGTCAAGAAATATAATAAACGATACATATAGACCGAGTTTTTTTTTAATATATTAATTATAAATATAGATAAAAATAATAATGATTTAAAAAAAAACAACCTATTATTCTTAATGTGAAAAGTTAGCAGATAATGCGCATCTATCGAAAATAGATCAATTCATAAACCAATAATTATTACACTGGTAAACAGTGAATTCATTGCCAGTGATATTTGAATCATTTTATACAAAGTCAACTATGCTGATTTAGAATATGTAAGTGATTTTGCTAGATTGGCTCTATTTTACGAGATAATTAAAATTAATGAAATAATGTATGCACCGTGTTTGAAAATTGTCAAGAATTGCATGAAGTAAAATAGTATACTAACAAATAGTAGTGAAACTGTTAATGGTCATGCAGAAATTTGTTCAAAAATATGTGTAATAGTGTTATAGAGGAAAACATTTTCATTTGAAAAACTAATTATGTCTAATTAATTAATTAATATGTTAATTGTCTATAGTAATGCATTAGCAAATCGCTGTTTGCTCGACTTCCTTTTGTGCGTGTCGTTGGGGCAATTGCGCTGGAGGCTCCAACAGTAGTCAGCCATCATATGTATGTCCCATATTCCTTGATATCTCTCCTCCATCACCCTCATATCCTGATGAAACCTCTCACATTGTTCCTCACTGAAGTCCCCAAGGTTACCTGGAAATTTGTCTAAATGACTGTGCAGGTAATGTACCTTGATGCTCATATTTGCTCCAATGTTTCTGAAGTTAGCGAGCATATCTTGCACCAGTTCTTCGTAATTCTCTGCTCTGTTATTACCTAATAAGTTCCTGACAACTGAAACAAAACTGTTCCATGAAGAAGCTTCAAGGTGATCCATGAAATTAGTAAAATTTCGGTCGTTGATGAGTTCTCGAATCTGAGGATCGTCAAAAATCCCAGCTTTCAGCTTCTCCATGCTCAATCCGGGGAATGATCTACAAATATACTTGAAGCAATTGCCAGATTTGTCCAAAGCCTTAACAAATTGTTTCATTAAACCTAATTTGATATGAAGCGGTGGGAGAATGATCTTATTTTTGTCAACCTGTGGCTTGTCGATGATATTTTCTTTACCTAGAGTCATTGTTTCCCTTGCAGGCCACCCCACTCTTGTCTAATGATCTTCCCTTGCCCTGCTAGCCCAAAGGCACTTGAAGCATGGGCATTTTGTGTATCTTGACTGCTGCCCAAGCAAGAAGTTTACCATTTTTAGATCAACACAAATTGACCACTGATGCTCATAATAACGGACTTTCTGCAATACTGTTTTGATATTCTCATACTCTTCTTTAAGTGTTGTTGAGTGAGCAATGGGAAGAGATGCATATCGGTTACCATTGTGTAACAGAACAAATTTTAAGCTTCTGATGGTACTGTCTATAAAAAGACGCCAGTCTTCGGAATGGTAGTCTTGTAGTCCCATTTGGAGCAGAAGTCCAGGGATGTCATTACAGTAAACAAGATCTTCCTTTTGCTGGAATATGGAAGAAGAAACTCTCTTTTCCTATAAGATGTTATTTTAAATTCTGGTTTGAGAAAATTTCTTTCATTGAGCCTGGACGCTAAAAGCTCATATGCTTGCTTGGACAGATTTAGGTCTCGTATAAGGTCATTGAGTTCTTCTTGGTTGAATGGTTGAGGTGTTGAAGAACTTCCTTCATAATCGCTTTCTCTGTTTTCACCTGCCAAAAACTCCAGATCTTGCCCCTCGTCGGAGTCTGATGGTGAAAGCTATAATAATCCAGTTAACACTGTTATAGGAACTTCACTGCTATGTGGAATTGGTCTCCTTGCAGATTAAAGATCAGGATAATCCCACTTAGATTTCTTGTGTCGATTGAAGCCTTTGACATTCACAATACAAAAATAACAATCACCAAAATGGTCTTTCGGCTCTCGCCATACCATTGGTACACCGAACTTAGACTTTTCTTCTCACCGTAGGCTCTCCACACAGTTGTTGCAGAACTTATGGGGAGCCCAAGACTTCAGATATAATAATTTCAATGAGACACAACAGACACCAAACTTATTGCATTTGTTTTACACAAAGGGTACAATCATATTTTCAAGGGTGTCCAATATCTCAGAAACTAGAGCCAATTTAGCAAAAGCAGTGGCAGTTTTGAAATCAGCACCCATGAATTGTTATAAATTCATTCAAACATTCTTGGCAATTCGCAAAAAAATTTTTTTGTTGAGCTGTGTTATCTAGTCAAAACAATTACTTACAACACTTTAATTCAATAAAACAAATACATTAATAATAATGATAATAATTTTTTTTTTAATTTCGAAAAGAAAAAGTCCTCTTGACAAGGGCCATATCCTGTCCTCCTTGTCTAGGTTCATCCAACATCTTCTTCACGTCAAGTGTTTAGTTAAACACTTTTAATCTTCACCGGATTATCTCTCTTGCGACCCACGCTCCCGGTGTTGCTCAGCGGCGTTGTTATCTGTAACGGGGGGGGGGGGTCTCCCTCTTTCTACCCCCCCCCCCAACATCTTCAGCTGTGGCGATATTTACGACCATCCCTGCATTGGTTTCGTGTGTGATTGGTCCTTCTCAATCACGTGATATATTTTCAAATCCAATGTAATGAATTCACATATTTTAGTCTCTTGGTCTTCAAAATGACGGTTTCTAGCAACATTTTTTTATACTGCGTTGATAGATGTAATGTTTCAATGGCAGTATTTTTGTGCTTTGAACAATTTCTTCCAGTATCAAGCTCCTTAACTTAAATCACACGGGTAAAAGAACATATCCTCAGAGAAATCTTACCACCAAAACAGTAAAAATAAAAAAAAAAAACATGATTGTACTTAATGATTATTTTTTTGAATTTTTTTTTTGCGCCACCACTGCCTGCATGACAGGGTGTCATGTGAATGCCACATCAGCTTTTTTGGCGGCGCTGATGCGTGTCTGCAATGCCCACAGAGCGGCGAGATGAGTGTGCCCGCTACATCTGCCGGCATGGAAGAGTAAAAGGTTTTTAAGACATGCCTAGACTGACCAGACCAGCAGGGTGTGTGACATACCGATTGACAAGAATGTCAAGGCATAGGTTTTTCCTGCCTCAAGGACAGAGGTGAGGGTGCAATGTACCTACCCCCCCCCCCCACCCCCGGAAAAATACAAAACAACAATCCTGATTTCAGGTAACGTAAAAAACATATCTATCTATCTATCTATCTATCTATCTATCTATCTATCTATCTATCTATCTATCTATCTATCTATCTATCTATCTATCTATCTATCTATCTATCTATCTATCTGTCAGTCAGTTTGTCCACCTATTTGTCTGCATCCACTCAGAGTAATATACATATATGTGTATACATACGTATAAATGTCATTATAGAAAACAACATTTATTTATGTTTCAGTCATTTGTGATCCATTGACATGAGGAAACTAAAACAGTACACATGTTGTTATCTGTGTCATACTTGCAGTTAGTGGGTTTTACCCAATTAACGTACAGGAAGTTGGTATGTAATCAACGGAATTTCCCCATTTAAAGACATGAATGGGTATTTAGAAACAATAGCGCAATAATCCACAGGGATTGAACGAAGCAGAAAGTTCTGTCTCGTCAATCTGGAGCTGTGTGTATGTACATAAAGTATTAAGGTATCTTCCAGAGATAAGAACCAATTCTGTAGTCACTTTACGCAGTTTAATCTGTTTAATTAGTAGTCGTAGTCGAAATCTCTCTCTCTCTCTCTCTCTTTCTCTCTCTCTCTCTCTCTCTCTCTCTCTCTCTCTCTCTCTCTCTCTCTTTCACACACAAACAAACATATATATATATATATATATAATTATATATTTATCAGTTTAGTGATTAATTAAAAGGTATGGTTTCGTAAAGTAATAGGAAAAAAAATGATAAGACTTTGAATTAGATTGCTCTCAATAACTTTAATATCTGTGTAAATTAAATCAGAGACCGATAACTGTCGGTTTATAGACCATAAGATTTAGGTGTATGATAAAAGTTGCTGCTACGCAGAAGAAAATGTACGAAAGCATTAAGCAAAAACGATAATATAATTAAATCCATATATTGAAGATTTGTTTCTCATTTAAATATAAACTCATGTAATCACATACGCATATTAATGTGGTGCACGGGGAATAAACTCGTGAATTTATTGGGCAGTGGGATTAAATTCGTGAATTTAGTCGTCCGTTAGAAAAAAAAAATAAATTGTCAAAGATTCGAAAAGTCACTGACTGTTGAATTAATCTACACCGATGTGATATAATAAACATAATTCAGCTGTAATGATACCATTCTGAGCAATTAATTTTTTTTATGCCTGCATAACAGGTCACACAGCTCACTTATTTCTAATCACCCATTTCTAATCACCAATTTCTAATCACCAATTTCTAATCACCCATTTTTAATCACCCATTTCTAATCACCCATTTCTAATCACCATTTTCTAATCACCAATTTCTAAGCACCCATTTCTAATCAACCATTTCTAGTCACCCATTTCTAATCACCATTTTCTAATCACCCATTTCTAATCACCATTTTCTAATCACCCATTTTCTAATCACCCATTTTCTAATCACCAGTTTATAATCACCCATTTTCTAATCACCCATTTCTTATCACCAATTTATTATCACCAATTTCTAATCACCAATTTCTAATTTATAACCCACAGAATAGATGAAATAAAGAAGTCGAATCATCCATTTAAATAGACAATTCCGAAAGCCGCCATATTTGTGTCATTGTGTATCAATATTTAGGAGCTACACAATTAAAAAGGTAGAATAGCACGAATAGTGGCCATGTTTTAAAGTCATTAATAGATGACTTTTTAAATGGCGCTACGCTTTCTGTATTATTTATATTTTTTTTACTTAAACTTTTAGATGACGCCATGGACGTTATTGGTCCTTGCTAAAGAATCAATCATTTATTATTATTATTTTTTTTAAATATCAGGAAAGAAAAAAAAGCAATTAAAGGCGCTAGACATTTCCTTAATATAAAAAAAAATGTTTGCTGGTGTATTACAGGATTAACGAAATAAGACAACGCCCCAAGGATTAACGTAAGAGATTTAGTGAACGTAATACGTTCAGTACTTTTTCTTTACCACAACTGAGATAACAATACATGGCAGAACTTTAAGAAGTATTCTTGCTTACTTGGCATTTTTATTTTTTTTTTTAAATTCAAGAACTGGAGGAACATAATGCGTTATATTTGTATGTTATGTCCGGGGATGTTAGCGAGCTTAACTCTTGCCCGGGGCACAAGACCTTTTTTAGCGCACACACCCCCATTCGAGAACTGTATAATATTACATGTAAAATATACCATTTGGCGCCCATTGTGAGTAGCGCCCGGGGCATGATGCCCCCCCCCGTGCCCACCCCTCGCTGCGCCTCTGGTTTCTGAAGCTGTATATTAGGGTGGGGACAGGGGATCGCTCGGTAAAGCTCTCGACTACCTACCTGAGTTAACCAAGTTCTGTCTTCGGTGAAAACCAAGGGAATTTTCAGGTCATGGTTCTAAAGTTCTCCATGTCTTCCTCCATGGTCAACGCTGTATCGGCTATTTCTGGGATACAAGATTCATTGCATACTGGTTTATAAAATCTGATTGATAAAGAATCTTATATTGGGACTTCACAGATATTTCGAGTCACCACATAGTGTTATTGTTTTAATTTTAAGTTGGTTTTTTTGTTTTGTTGCTTGTTCCGATAAAAAATTTATAAGTACCAATTTTAACAAAAAAAAAAAAAATGGCAAAAATATTATAACTTTAAAAAAGGAACGCGTGGTGTCCCGCTGTAAACTTCTTGTTCGATAAAATGAGATTTAGTGACACAATGAACAGTGATGGGATTAAACTCGTGAATTTAGTGGGATGTGGGAATCGCTAAGTTTAAGGAAGATACGGTTTTAAAAAGCACACTGGACCTCCGTTACAATAGACCTCTTCCTCAATACTAAAGTAAGTAGCCACATTTAGCCTCGTTCCTGCAAACATCTTCCTTAATTCTAAACATATTAAATGTAGCCAGGTCATTCACATTGGCTAACCTACATATGATTTGATTATTAAACGAGTCAGTAACTCACACGATTCAATTTCTACTACGTCTAGTGCAGTGGTTCCCAAACTTTTTTGACCCATGGACCCCTTTTATAGTCAAAACTTGCCCACGGACCCCTAAGTGAAAAAGCTGCGACAATTCATGGTATGAAAATTATAAATTAAAAAAAAAAAACAACTTTTTGTTGAAAAATTATTTATTGAAATTATAATTTTCGTTTAAAATAAAAAAAAAATAATGACTCGGATGAGATGAAATCAATGTATTTATGTCCAGCTCAATGTTTGTGAGTAGTGACTGCAAATTCCCACGAGCGCCAATTTCTGGTCGGTTTCTGTTGTTTGTCTGTGTGTGTGTGTGTGTGTGTGTGATGAGGCTCATAACGGCACTGAATCAACGTTCTACCTAATAATAAGACGGAAAACCAGTCAACAACTTCTGTACAATAACCCATAATGCGGGATATAAAATTGGGATCTGTTTTTGTAACCAGAATTTGTGGTACCCTTGTTTAAAGATTGGTTTAAATTCTTCTTTTGTGAATATTTCAATAAGCTACTCCTGTATTTGTAAGGATTCCTAGTGAAGAATGTCTTCAAATATTTGGTTCAGGCCTACATGAAGAACCGTTAAGCGTTGACAGTAAGCAAGCTGATATTCAACTTTACTTTGCAAATTTGAAATATTTCGAATCTGAAAACATTATAATTTTTCCAAATTCTGTTTGCACAAAAAAAGTTTAGCCACAAACTCAGACATTACGCTTTTAGTTTTAATTAAATTTAATTTGTCATCTTCTAAGTTCAAATTAGTTTCGTTTAATTTGTCAAATGAATCAGTCATATAGGCTATGTTAAATTGTGTCGCAAATCATTGTCTTTGCTTTCCATGAATTCCAACACTAAATCAAAGAGCGCAAATAATCGACTTTAACATGCACCTTTAGATAATCAACGTACTACTTACTGTTTAAAGTAGTGAACGTTTGTAGTCTTCGTCATTTTTCAAACAAAGTTGAGAAAGCAATATTTAGTATAAGTCATTCCTTTTGATTTTATTAACTGCTTTAATGACATAAAATAGTGATCTGAGCCAATTCGTCAATCCTTCTTTGTTCTGTATTATTACTCTGTGGAATTATTTTATTATGTCGAAAGCTGGTGTGTCTAACACAATGCATATTATCTCACTTACAGCTGGTAAAATAAACCTTTCGCGGACCCCCTAAAGTTGTTCAGGGACCCCCAAATGAATTTTAATTTTCCACGGACCCCCTGAATGATGCCAGGGACCCCTGGGGGTCCATAGGGACCACTTTGGGAACCACTGGTCTAGTCAGTCAATGTGACTTTGTAGCGCTGAGATTTTGAGTTAAATCATTATGAAGCAGTTCCTGACACACACACACACACAAACAAACAAACACACACACACACATACACACTTACAATATTTACAGGCTTGAGATTGTGGGTTCAAATTGCAGCGCCCTAGTCATGCCAGTCCTCCATCGTAAACACGGATTTGGCTGTTAAAACATGGCTACAGCTCTATCTATCTATCTATCTATCTATCATCTATCTATCTATCTATCTATCTATCTATCTATCTATCTATCTATCTATCTATCTATCTATCTATCTATCTATCTATCTATCTATCTATCTATCTATCTATCTATCTATCTATCTATCTATCTATCTGTCTGTCTTTCTGTCTATCTATCTACCCATTGTAAAACACAGTTCAAGGCGCCTAATATTTATTAAAAAAAAACAATAAAAATTTCTGTAATTCAAAAACTTTTTAAAAAAAATAATTATCCTTTATTATTAAACTTTTTTTTAAATGAGCTAAATAAATGAACAAATACTTAAATGATACAACTTGACTCGAAATGACGTAATCATTTGTAAAATATGCAATTTAAATAAATAAACTGTAATGACATTTACAAATAATAAAAATAATATTTTAAAATAATCTTTCAGTCAAAAAGTATAAATGAATTTTTCACACCTGCTCGTCTACTGACCCAGACACTGACCTCAACTGACCAAAGGAAATGTTGACATCTGAACTCTGGTATTTTAAGTAGTTTCTTGTACATAGCAGGGGGATAAAATATTGTCAGGGATAAACATTATTGCACCGTCTCTCTAATTGAATACTGTCTTTCTCGTGTGACATTCTAGGAACCATAACTCTCCACTTGCCATTTCACTAAATGGGGCTCACTTATTATCTCCTCCTCCCTCGGCTGGAATTCACCGCCAGTTTTTTTTAAAAAAGGCAACAAATTTGGCTCCAATCCGCCACCACTCGTCCTATTTCTATTTTATCCCAAGCTGCGTCCGTGCAGTTCTTTTTGACCAGAGGTACGAGGCGCACTCAAGAGATGGACAATCGAGTCCAGACGATGGAGGGAGGACTCGTTGCAAAGCTGAATGAAGACCCCGGGGGTGGACTGAATGCACGTGGGTGTGGCCATCCAGCCCTCTGTCAGTGAAGGTTCGCAACAGGGGTAAAAAATAAAAGTCTTAAGCATTTATTATTGGCAGGTTCCTTGATAGCGGGTGAATGTACGGGGAGTCAGTTCTTAATGTACCCCAGACATTATTTCTCTATTTGATTCTTTTATTCTCTATCTGACACTTTCTATATGGACTTTTTGACTTTTTTATTTCTTTTAATGGGGGAAAATATAACGTACCCCGTGGTGGGGGGTGGTGGGTGGGTGGGGGAAAGTGGGTCAGAGAACGAGCAAAACAGTAAATCTTGTCTGATTAATAATTTACTTTCATAAAGGCGGATGTTAAACTGACTTTGGGAGAAAGTAGGATAATGTGGGTCATTCAGAGAATGCTGTGCCTCATAGGTACAGATGACCATTATTAGATGGACGACCAGAAGTGGCCACAATTGTTACTCTGGCGAGTCTGAGGCATGTGTTCGAAGTTTTAAGATTTAAATTGGAAGGGTGTTGGACGTGGGAGATTCTTCCATGTTTCTATGAATGCACATTTGATGGTCAATGCTGTGTTTTTTTTTCTTCTTTAACTGAAAAAAATGAATTTCCAGAATTTATTCAAAATCATTTTGTCGTTCACAGCTATACGGTAAGTGGAAAATAGGTAGATCTTAAATGTCCGAAACCAGTACTTTATAAGATACTAGTTGCAAGTACCCGGCTTTGCCCGGGTTTAAAATAAGGTTTTCTGTTTACCTTCTGTTTTCTCCTTACCCCCTCTCTCCCTCCCTCCCTCCCCCTCTCCCCCTTTCCCTCCCTCCCTTTCTCCCTCCCTCCCTCTCTCAAATGTCTCTCCGTCCCTCTCCCATCTCCCTTCTCCCTCTCTCCCCCCGTCCATCCTCTTCCCTCCTCCTTCCCTCTCTCTCCCTCCCTGCCCCCTCTTTCTCTTTATCTCTTCCTCCCATTTCTCCCATCCTCTCCCTCTCTCCTCCCCTCTCTCTCTCTCCCTCCCTAACCCCTCTCCCCCTCCTTTCTCCCTCCCTCCCCTTTCCACCTCTCTCTCTCCCTCCCCCTCTCTCCCCCTTCCTCCCTCCCTCATTCACTCTCTCTCCCTCCCTGCCCCCTCACTTTTTATCTCTCTCCCTCCCTCTCTCCCTCCCTCCCCCTCTCTCTCCCTCCCTGCCCCCTCTCTCTCTCTATCTCTCTCTCCCTCCCCCCCTTTCTCTCTCTCTCTATGTATATATATATATATATATATATATATATATATATATATATATATATATATACTTATTATTATGGTTTCACACTTCTTCTAAAATCCTTCTTCATTCCTTTACCTTCCTCAAACTGTACACATCAGAGAGCATGAAAAAACATCAACAATTCTTTGCATCACAAAGGCACAATAAAGCACCAGCGCGCAAGTTCTATACGATCATAGGGAAATGACGTCACAGAGGAATTTTATTTATGGCGCCATCGAGATTACTTTAGTATAGTAAAATACTAAAATAAAACAAAATTAATTACAATTAAACTACCCATCGATATGAAACGAAACCTGTCCTATAACCTTCCCCATGTAATTATGTGTATGTGTAATAATTTCACGTTATTTGTTTGTCTGGATCTTGAGTTATAAGGGAACAGACAGACAGACAGACAGACAGACAACGAATGCGTCTTATAAGTATAGAGATAAAAAGGAAAGTCCAGATACCGCGGTCAGAAGTTCTCTGTTACTAATACCCACTGATGGGCAGGGTACATAATAGAGCCATCTCAGTTTCCAGCCGCTTGTAATGCTACCACCTCATGCTACCACCTCATGATACCACCTCAAGCTACCGCCTCACGCTACCATATCGTGCTACCACCTCATGATACTAACTCACGATACCACCTCATACTACCACTTCATGCTGGTTAGACAGTCGCATCCACAGGACAAAGTAAAACGTACGAGCTGGGATTTGAGCCCAAGACTCCAGTTTCTCAGGTTGATAACTGTGCATTTAACCGCTTGACCACTGGGCACTGGTATGGTTTGATTACGTCCAATATGCAATGTGGCTGTGGAGAAGTACTCCCAATAGGCAAGGGTTTGGGTTCGAAACGGTTTTTACATAATGCTAGCCGGCCAATGTCAGACATTGACCAGCAAAAGTAGCCAATGTTCACATTGTCTGGGTGCGACCGGTCAATGTTGAATTGACGATGTGAATAGTATCATTTGAAAGAGAAAGTATAAGATGTAAAGTCTTTGATTGCGGAAAAAAAAAGAAGTTACATTAATATATATATATATACACACACACACACATATATATATAAAGTCATCTTTCCATATACTAATGGTAATGTTCATTATATACAGAAACTGGCAGAACGAAAGGGAGATTTCTGATCAATTCTTTTCAAAGAAAGTTTTGATAGAAATACAACAAGAAGGCGACCTTCAGAATGTTTTTATTATTTCAAAGAACTGAATACAATAGAAATAAAAACAAATTCACACGCTATGAAATATTCAACACGTAAACATCGTATAGTACCGCGATACAACAATGGCCATCATGATAGAACAATGGCCACCGCGATACAACAATGGCCCATCATGATAGAATAAAAGACTTTAAAATGGCGATCATGACACGATTTTTTTTTAAATCAATAAAAATTAGAATTAAACAAGTTAACAGATATTATTTATTAAACAAATCTATTCAGACAAGGATAACAAAATAAAGGCGCATAATCAGACTAACAGAAAGAGAAAGAACGAGTGAGAGTGGGTGGTGGTGGTGGAGATAAAAGGGGGAGAGGGGGACACAGAGAGAGAAAGAGAGAAAGAAAGAGAGAGAGAGAGAGAGAGATAAAGGAGCAATAGATAAACAAGAGTTAACTTCGATAAATGAAAAGATTGAACCCAAACAAAGGTGAGTTTTTCAAGTTCAGCTCACCTCTTGGCTCAAAAACGGAATCACTCACTCACTCACTCAATCACCCAGTCCCCCCCCCACACACACACGCAACACATTCGTCCTCGGCGTACGGCTCAATAGACGGACGGATGCTTTAGTCAAACGAGTTACCTCAGCACAGAATCAACAACCGGGGGAAAGGGGGGGGGGAACCGATGTAAAACAATGGTAATGAGGGACCCGGTGCAGGGCCATTGTCACGGGTAAGTTCATTGTGGGGACACGTTGGGGTGTGGGGGAGGGGGGAGAGGGGCATTAGTTGGGTATTCGCACTCGAAGACCAGAGTGCGTTAGAATAGAGTTTTTTTTTTTTTTGTTTTGTTTTTTTTTTATAATTTTTTATTTTAAACTCAAAAAAAAAAAGAATGAAAGAAAGTAGAAGAGAATGTAAACGTTTTATTCAATGAGGAAGAAATCGTGGCACTCTAAACTTACTCCGAGAGTGCGGACCGAGTGACTGGTCATTGATCTCATCTCTGTGTGTTGTGTTGTTTTGCTTGGTCAGTTTTACAATTGTCAATATATGCACCGTGAGCACAAAGGAAACGAGAATAATGAACAAAATGTGAAATAATGAACAATTAATTGGAGTTTTTTCGTGCCATTTGAAGGCGTTTAAACACACACACACACACACACAGACATATATAGTAAGGTGATTTTTTTTTCATTTAATTTTAACCTATTATTGTAAATATATTTTAAGATTATCTCTAAAGTGACACTGAGAGCTAGTCGATGAATAGATTATGGATTACACATAACGACTTAATGGTGAGTAGATTATGGATAACACATGACGGCCTAATGGTGAATAGATTATGGATTACACATGACGGCCTAATGGTGAATAGATTATGGATTACACATGACGCCTAATGGTGAATAGATTATAGATTACACATGACGACTTAATGGTGAATAGATTATGGATTTAGAAAAAAACTGAATCATTGAACCAGAATATATAGGTAAGGGGCGCGAGTTTGAACACTTAAGTCTATGTTTATTTTGCCCATTCTTTTGGTGTATGTGTACAGAGGAGGCCAAGAAGGTAATCTCTGATTGGTTTATTAAAATTCAGACAACATACACATTTCTATTTTTTTTTCTGTTTTTCAACAATAGGACAAACTCCTGTCTGGCTGTACTTTGTTGTGTAAACAGTGGTGTCAACTTCTGTCCAGCTGTACTTAACTTTGTCAACAGTGATGTCCATGACAAAACGATACGCTGTTGACAACACCATAGCCATACGGTGCCAATGGCACCGCGCAGAGTTAGCTGCTCTTTGTTGACATAATCACGGCCTGACAATGTATTGGATGTTTTCCGCGAATGACATGTTTGTATTCGTATCCAGGAAAATAAATAAGCTAGTATTTCCCGATTCCCTTAATGGATGGTTCCAAGACCTGCTACAAATTTAGAATTCTACGTGCATCCGACAAAACGAAACACACACACACACACACACACACACACACACACACACACACACACACACACATATATATGTATTAGATTTATGACTTTTTTGTGACCCCCATGTTTCTGGGTCATAAATCGATGAATATTTGTACAAAAGTAATGAAACAAATTTAATTCGATTTTCTTGTTGAAAAAGGTCACCCACAAACCAAAAATTCGAATTCACCATTTATGCGTATGGATAAAATTTCAAACAATTATATAATCGTAATTTTTTAATTCTATATTTTTTAGTGAGAAAGTTATTTTGTAGTTTCTAAGCATTTAACAGTTTATTCTTACATCATAACACTCAAAATTACAAATAAATACACAATTACAAACTTAAATAACAATTCTACAAGTATGAAAAAGTATATATCGAAATAATATTGTGCAGTATTCAGCTTAATTAAAGCGTAATGTACTATTCTCATACGTTGTTAGACAAAATAAATCAAAGCTGTATGTTCTCTTTGTGCAGATGTCATTAAGATCTTTAAGACACTTCGTGCTCGTTGTGCACACTGATTTGATCTGGGAATGGCTCCTGATTCCAAAACTTTTTCACTCAGTTTGACGCTTTTCCGTGACCGTGCAAACTGCTACATAGCTTCCGATAATCATCTGCATTGTATATTTGGTCAGTAAACCAGTGGTCCGCCCATCTGTAAGAGATGAATGTACAAATGTCGAGTAGTGAGTCTCTTCTCTCTGGTAGAAGAATAAATGCCAAAAGAGCTAGTATTGCTCTGGAATTCCATCTTGCATTATTTAATTTAGGTATGTTCTGAAACCCGAGTTAAATGAAATAGAAAATTTTATAGCATCACGCCATCCTGCTGTTTCAGTGATCTTTACATTTCTTGAAATTCTTCCTGATTTTTTCTTTACAAGTTCCGGGGTAAACGGATATTCGATATTGGGTAACATGTTGTTTCCTCCAAGTTCTTCATCCAATACTACGCGAAGGACTCGGTCAAGAACATGATGTTGACAACCAATGAATAGTGGTTCTTTCAGTTTCTTTTCAGTAAAACGTCTTTGTAACTGACTGACAATCCCATTCCTTTTTCCAGTGTCCGCTACAATCATCTTTATACTCTTCCATAAATTGTATTCATCGAGAATAGCTGTTATACCTTTAACAACAATATCTGCTTTTCCGTCTGGTAGATCTGGTGCTTGTAACTTAACTTCTCTTTATTTATTCTTCAACACTAACACTTGATATTCTTGGTGACTAATACGTTTACCTTCAACGTGCAGTGACCAGCTTTCTAAATGTTGTGTTTTCTTCATTTCTTCTTTAAGTTTAACAATTTCTTTAACAGCTTGATCTGAACATATCAGACTATGAAGGTGTCTCAATGTCCATCCCATCTTGGGATAGCTGACGACAAATGGTTGCTGCTTTGCTGGTTGATAACTTTGAAGATGTTACTAATTTGGTTGCAGTTTTGGTTTTGCTGTAGTTCTTGCTGGTACTTATGGACTGATCCTCTGAATCTTCAGACTCTTGATATTCTGACTCAGACTGTGAAGTTAATGTTGTTGCTGTTGCCGTTACTGTTGTTGAAGTAGGCTTCAATGACATTTTTCTTCTTTTGAACTAGCAGTCTTCCCAGTTGTATATCCGACCTGTCCTTTGCTTTCAATTTGAAGATGATACACAATCTTTTGTCCTCACTGCAGAGCCATTCACCATCTTTTTTGTGATGTCAAAAACTTCATTCAATGTAATTAGTTAACTAGTGACCCATCACTGCTTAAATACCATTTTTAAAATTTTGTGTTGTGGGTGAACTTTTTTGAAAATTAATCAGAATTTTAGTATTTTACTATATTAAAGTAATCTCGACGGCGCCATAAATAAAATTCCTCTGTGACGTCATTTCCCGATGATCGAATAGAACTTGCGCGCTGGTGCTGTATTGTGCCTTTGTGATGCAAAGAATTGTTGATGTTTTTTCATGCTCTCTGATTTGTACAGTTTGAGGAAGGTAAAGGAATGAAGAAGGATTTTAGAAGAAGTGTGAAGCCATAATAATAAGTATATATATAGAGAGTGAGAGAGGGGGGAGGGAGAGAGAGATAAAGAGAGAGAGATAAAGAGAGAGATAAAGAGAGAGAGATAAAGAGAGAGAGATAAAGAGAGAGAGAGAGATGGCAGGGGGGAGAGAGGAAAGGAGGGTAGGAGGGAGGGAGGGAGGGGGAGAGAGGAGAGGGAGGGGGATGGACAGAGGGGAGAAAAGGAGGGGGGAGAGGGAGATTGGAGAGGGAGCAGGGGGAGAGGGAGAGAGAAAGGAAGGGAGGGAGAGAGGGGTAGGGAGGGAGAGAGAGGGGAGGGAGGGAGAGAGGGAGGGAGAGAGAGATAAAGAGTGAGGGGGGCAGGGAGGGAGAGAGAGGGAATGTGGGATGGAGGAAGGGGGAGAGAGGGGGAGGGAGAGAGAGAGAGGTGGAAAGGGGAGGGAGGGAGAAAGGAGGGAGAGAGGGGTTAGGGAGAGAGAGAGAGGGGAGGGAAGGAGAGAGGGAGAGGATGGGAGAAATAGGAGGAAGAGATAAAGAGAAAGAGAGGGCAGGGAATGAGAGAGAGGGAAGGAGGAGGGAGGAGGATGGACGGGGGGAGAGAGGGAGGGGGTACTTGCAACTAGTATATATATATACACGTTATATACGTTATTTGAATACCATTTTTCACATTTTAAAAACACAGGGTGTATATATCACGTATGCACATATTTTGTAACATTTATTGATCAAGTGTAAGAAAAAGTAAGTGAAATTTTGGGGCCAAAAGGACAATATGTCAGTGGTTCTCAAAGTTGTAAACTTCGTGGCCCCGCTACAAATACTGGTTCTGCTCTCCCAACACACTTGTAAAGAGAAAAATACGATAAAAGAAATAGAGGGAAAACTTATTAATTGTAGATAGGTCAACATGTATATGTAGGTCAACATGTATAAGTAGGTCAACATGTATATGTAGGTCAACATGTATATGTAGGTCAACATGTATATATTTTCACCTTTTTACTTGTCATATTAATAATCTTCCAGTTGTTATAGTATATGTGTACAGTGTATAGCATGTTGCCTC
Source organism: Bulinus truncatus (assembly GCA_021962125.1). Classification (NCBI taxonomy): domain Eukaryota; kingdom Metazoa; phylum Mollusca; class Gastropoda; family Planorbidae; genus Bulinus; species Bulinus truncatus. The sequence continues at coordinate 4,354,257 of JAGDYQ010000038.1, read as the reverse complement.
ACAGATTATGTATGTATATATATATATATATATATATATATATATATATATATACATATATATATATATGTATATATATATACACACATATATTAATATGAAGATAAACAGAGAGCTTACAAGTAATTTGTTTTCATCCTTCAGTCTTGTGAAATTCATTTCTTTGACTTTGTGAGCTGTTTTTTTTTAAATACTAGTAAAGACACGATGCTTAAATTCCGATCGATAACACTGGTAAACAGTGATTTCGTTGCCAGTGATATTTGAATCATTTTATACAAAGTCAACCATGCTGATTTATAATATGTAAGTGATTTTGCTAGATTGGCTCTATTTTACGAGATAATTAAAATTAATTAAATAATGTATGCACCGTGTTTGGAATTTGTCAAGAATTGCATGAAGTATAATAGTATACTAACAAAAAGTAGTGAAACTGTTAATAGTCATGCAGAAATGTGTTCAAAAATATGTGTAATAGTGTTATAGAAGAAAACATTTTCATTTGAAAAACTAATTATGTCTAATTAATTAATTAATATGTTAATTGTCTATAGTAATACATTAGCAAATCGCTATTTGCTCTTGTATGTGTCGTTGGTGCAATTGCGCTGGAGGCTCCAACAGTAGTCAGCCATCATATGTATGTCCCATCTTCCTTGATATCTCTCCTCCATCACCATCATATCCTGATGGAACCTCTCGCCTTGTTCCTCACTGAAGTCCCCAAGGTTACCTGGAAATTTGTCTAAATGACTGTGCAGGTAATGTACCTTGATGCTCATATTTGCTCCAATGTTTCTGAAGTTAGCGAGCATATCTTGCACTAGTTCTTCGTAATTCTATTCTCTGTTATTACCTAAGAAGTTCATGACAACTGAAACAAAACTGTTCCATGAAGAAGCTTCAAGGTGATCCATGAAATTAGTATAATGTCGATCGTTGATGAGTTTCAGAATCTGAGGACCGTCAAAAATCCCAGCTTTCAGCTTCTCCATGCTCAATCCGGGGAATGATCTGCAAATATACTTGAAGCATTTGCCAGATTTGTCCAAAGCCTTAACAAATTGTTTCATTAAACCTAATGTGATATAAAGCGGTGGGAGAATGATCTTATTTTTGTCTACAGTCATGGTTTCCCTTGCAGGCCATGTTACTCTTGTCCAATGATCTTGCTTTGCCCTGCTATCCAAGCAAGAAGTTTACCATTTTTAGATCAACACAAATTGATCACTGATGCTCATAATAACGGACTTTCTGCAATACTGTTTTGATATTCTCATACTCTTCTTTAAGTGTTGTTGAGTGAGCAATGGGAAGAGATGCATATCGGTTACCATTGTGTAACAGAACACATTTCAAGCTTGTGATGGAACTGTCTATAAAAAGACGCCAGTCTTCGGAATGGTAGTCTTGTAGTCCCATTTGGAGCGGAAGTCCAGGGATGTCATTACAGTAAACTTAAATATTGAAGAAGAAAATCTTCTCTTTTCCGATAAAATGTTATTTTAACTTCTGGTTTGAGAAAATTTCTTTCATTGAGCCTGGACACTAAAAGCTCAGATGCTTGCTTGGACAGATTTAGGTCTCGTATTAGGTTATTGAGTTCTTCTTGGCTGAACGGTTGAGGTGTTGAAGAACTTCCTTCATAATCGCTTCCACTGTTTTCACCTGCCAAAAACTCCAGATCTTGCCCCTCGTCGGAGTCTGATGGTGAAAGCTCTAATAATCCAGTAAACACTGGTATAGGAACTTCACTGCTATGTGGAATTGGTCTCATTGCAGATTCAGGATCAGGATAACCCCACTTATATTTCTTGTGGCGATTGAAGCCTTTAACATTCACAATACAAAAATAACAATCACCAAAATGGTCTTTCGGCTCTCGCCATATCATTTGTACACCGAAACTTAGACTTTTCTTCTCACTATTTGTCCACTGCCGTAGGCTCTCCACGCAGTTTTTGCAGACCTTATGGGGAACCCAAGACTTGTCTCTTCCAGCTTCACACCGAAATAAGCCAAATATGCCTGCTACACAAAGTCAGTTATATTTCTTCTTTGGTTTTCAATCATGTATTCTCCACAGATGTAACAGAATACATTCGGATTATTTTTGCAGCATCTTCATGATGAACTCATGATGTCTTCAGAAAGCAGCTATAAAAGAGAAAAAAATAAACCAAGTTATAACTTGGTATAGTTAAATAAAACAACAGACACCAAACGTATTGCATTTGTTTTACACAAAGGGTACAATCATATTTTCAAGATTGTCCAATATCTCAGAAACTAGAGCCAATTCAGCAAAAGCAGTGGCAGTTTTGAAATCAGCACCCATGAATTGCTATAAATTCATTCAAATATTCTTGGCAATTCGAAAAAAAATTTTTTTTGTTGAGCTGTGTAATGATGCATATATTTCATTAAACTGCCTAGTAATGTATGATTCCTGATACAAATAAAACCAACAGACTTAATAGGATCTCGAAAATAGGTAAGATTGATGCATCTAAGGGTGGAGGTGTTGAAGGCGAATGGAGTGAATCGGTGAATCAAATGGCAAACGACATGATTGGTAAATAAGTCTGCGATTCTGATACTTTCAAATAATGTTATAATTTCCGGTTGAAAAATCACTACAGCGATTCTCAGCCTCTTCCCAATTCGCATGTCACAACTAAGAGACTTGTTCGGTTTTTTCGACCCGCCTGGAAAGTGTGAGATTAAGAGACACGAGTACGAAAAAAAGTCAAAATTAATTGTGTTTATTTGCAATGGAGAAATTAGTTAAACATTTTGGCAACCTCTCTTCAAATCGCGACCCACACGTATGAGAACCACTGTATCAGTACGATGCTGTAGCATAATCACACAAAGTTGATATACAGTCATGAAGTAATGTAACACTATGTTTTAAAACACTAACTAGAACAAAGCTGCAATACAACAGTACAATATAATATATAACACAATGACACACAGTTGTAATGTAACAGTAAAGTATAATATAAAATACAATGACAAACTGCTGTAATATAACTGTATAATATATTGTATTATACAATGACAGACAGATGTTATATTAAACAGTAAAATATAATATAAAATACAATGACAAACTGCTGTAATATAACTGTATAATATATTGTATTATACAATGACAGACAGCTGTTATATAAAACAGTACAGTATGATATAAAATACAATGACACACAGCTGTAATATAACATTAGTATAAAAATACTTTTACTTTTTTTTCGGCCACCCATTTCAAATCATTGGCAACACTTTAAGAACCACTGTATTATATAGTACTTTTTTAAACATGTAATTCTTGCCAACCATACTTTGATATCAATCTTAATGTTTTACTGTTAGTTACTCGGTGTATCAAGATTATTACTGCATACAAGTGTTTTAATATAAAGGGGGGGGGGAGTTCGCATTCACATTAAAAAAACAAATCAATGATTATATGAAACACTTGAGTTCATTTTATAAACTTTTCTTTTCATGCTGGTAGAAACGTTTCCACTTGAAGGACCATCCACTGTGGAGAAACAGGGAACACGGCCTGGTCTGTTGTGGTTGTTTCAAATCTAGCTAAGTATCTTTCATTATTTCTGTAAATATTTTACCTGATACCAAGAGGACTGGGGCATAGACTCTCGCCTGGATCCACACGTGTGTGGTAGCAATTTATCCATTCCATACCCCTCGACTGATGTATTAAACTGGACAATGGCGTCCATCATTTCCTGCCAGTAAAGTCTGACAATTTATCGTCCTTCAGTTTTTTTTTTCAAGCTTTTATTTAAAACTAGTTAAACAGCCTGCATAACATGCACAATATATGACACAATATATGACACAATATATGACACAAAATATTACACAATATATGACGATACAATATATGACACAATATATGACACAATATATGACGATACAATATATGACGATACAATATATGACACAATATATGACACAATATATGACACAATATATGACACAATATATGACGATACAATATATGACACAATATATGACACAATATATGATGATACAATATATGACACAATATATGACACAATATATGACGATACAATATATCACGATACGATATATGACGATACAATATCTGACGATACGATAAATGACGATACAATATATCACGATACGATATATGACGATACAATATATGACGATACAATATATGACGATACAATATATGACGAGACAAAATTTGACGATAAAATATGTAGGAATTCATGTAGGAATTTCATAACTTCAAATAAATATAAAAAAACAACGTTAATTAACAGACATTATATAAATAAACTCTCGCTAAAGAATATTATATATACAATAGCGGTGTGAGTTCTGCGTTAAATCGAAAGTAAAGAATTAATACAACAGTATTCCAGTTTAAAATCGTCAAACGTAAACAATAGTAATAAAATCATGAAAAAATCCGATCTGCCCGAAACCAAAAATAACCTAGGCTACTGATCAAACCTAAGGGAATATAACTCTATGCAAAGGTTTTGCGGGGTACAGCTAGTCTATATAAATAATAGCGGTCTCAGTTCTGCGTTATATCGAAAGTAGAAATCAAGAATTCAAAATGGCGTAATACCGGCGTCTCGATTCGATAAATGTTTTTTTTTAATTTACAGTTTTGATTAGTTTATGCGATGTTTAAACATGAAACCCAAAGGCTCAAAATGTGAAATAATTACATTTAATTTTTTTTACAACATATTGCATCTTTAAATTGTATTAAAATCGTGAACAAATTGGATCTGCCCAAAACCAAAAATAACCTAGCCTACCGATCAAACCTTATGGAATATAAATGTATGCAAAGGTTTTGCAGGGTACAACTAGTTAATAAATATATGACTCTAGAATACAATGAGGGGACAAAACACGACTGCAGAATACAATGAGGGGACAGAACATGACTGCAAAATACAATGAGGGGACAAAACATACATGTCAAGGGGTTCTTGTTTTAATTTAATCTCGACCAATTTAGATTTCACACGTCACTTTCATCTACACAATCTATAACACAATCTAT
>JAGDYQ010000038.1:4338290-4348668 GCA_021962125.1 Bulinus truncatus | reverse complement strand
CCCCCCCCCCGTTCCCATCAAGCTCCCAGTTTTTTCACAGCATCTTGTCCCAACGACCTCGCGCTCCCTGACACCAGTTCGGAGCACCAAGAGTCAACACGTTTGGCGGGACCCCCAAGGGTGATAACCGCTGGGCCCAAGACGTCTGGCAGCGGTGACCCGGCTGTTGTTGGGGGTGGGGTGTGTGGGGGGAGAGACAGGAGGCTCCGTGTTAGCTGTTTCATATAAAAATGATAATAATAATTTAAACAAAAAAAATATTTTGAGAGCTTGTGTGAACAAGAAATTGTTCATGTTCATAAAGTGTCCCCCGTGTTTGTGTGTAATAAACGAACGCTTCACTCTAAGTGTGGGAAAAATAATGAAGAAATCTTCATTCACAGTTTTAGAGCATTTTCGAAAAAAATGCTCTATTGTCCCTGTTTTGTCTGTCTGTCTGTCATCACCCTAGATCTCAACAGCCACAAGTCCTAGACCCATGATGTATATATCATTTTGTAGGTCTTGGCCTGCCATGTGTGCAGCAAAAGTTCATTTCGCGATCTGACCTCTGAGGGCCGTAAAGGGGGCTTATAAAGTACCGTTTTTTACTATATAAGCTATATTAATAAAGGAGCGCCCTATATCTATAGCAACTATAAGTCCTAGACCCACTGATGTATATATCATTTTGTAGGTCTTGGCCTGCCATGTGTACATCAAAAGTTCATTTCGCGATAGGACCTCTGAGGGCCGGGCTTTAAGGCTCTCCCTAAGGGGCTTATATATTATATATACACCTTGTACGTTCAATAACCCATTCATTTGGTGCGAAATACTGCAGCACGTAGTTTCACCGAGATTTATTAAGTAACTCATCAAATGAAATAGTAAGCTTGTGTTCTGAGTTGAATTGAAAGAATCAGAGCTATGCAACAATTGACGGAGTTTTCGGACGATTAAATGACTATAATTTCGAATGTTTTCAATTATGAGTCCTATTTCAGTAACCACAAACCACTTGTAGTTAGATTTAAGAGACAATAATTTTTTTTCAAATATAAAGAAACGTCTTTATAATTTTTTTTACAGATATATGCATTACACAATTGAATTTATAAACATTTCCAAAATTTATGAATATTTACTGAAAGCTAACAAACGTACTGATACATAACACGAAAATGCGCTAACACGTCCTGTGTCCAGAATGGAACAGGCTTAATTGCTTGTTTTAAATTGTGGCATGTTTATATATATATATATATATATATATATATATATATTGATGAACATTAGCGTTTTAAACACTAAACAGCAAAAATGTGAAATGTTTATATAATTTTCATACTAGATTTCAATATCTGATCAGACGCCGAATTTCATGTTTAATCTTTACAATTTGAAAGTAATTAGGTCAAAGTGCATATTTCTCAGTTCAGTCACTTTGAATTTATTTATTTCTTAACATTGTAACAATGAAACTGGTAACGTCATAAAACGTGATTCTTAGCGGTATACGTAATAGCGTGACAGCGTTATTACACGAGGATAGACGTGGACATTATGACGTCATATTTCAGAAATAAACTAACATATTTTGGTATTTATAAATAATATATAAAAACGTTTATGAAAACGTGTATTCAGTAACTTTTTCATAGGGAGGGCAGAGGCAAGAGGTCAGTTTTAAAAAAACATTATCGCCGACCGGTGTGCTCGGACCTATAAGACGACCACTTAAAACTGAAAAGAATAAAATACAAGTGGTCAAGCAGTATTGGTCCTTTCTAGTCGTGGGGCTCCATGACACATGCCCAGGTGGGCTCATTTGTTGAGACGGCCCTGCTAGTTATTGATAGATACCTGTAGGGAGACACTGGTACAAAGCTAGTAGTGGATCTTGTAGCATACACCCCCACCCCCTCCCCCACCCGCCCGGTGTTGATGATTTTCTCGTGTATCTTCTAGGAAAGATCCAATGAAAAAAATTAAAAAAAAAAAGAATACATTAGTTAAGGGAATGTCTAGAATCAAGTTCTATGTTAAATTATTTGTTACTATTGATTAGTTAAGGAAATGTCTAGAATCAAGTTCTATGTTAAATTATTTGTTACTATTGATTAGTTTAGGAAATGTCTAGAATCAAGTTCTATGTTAAATTATTTGTTACTATTGATTAGTTAAGGAAATGTCTAGAATCAAGTTCTATGTTAAATTATTTGTTACTATTGATTAGTTAAGGAAATGTCTAGAATCAAGTTCTATGTTAAATTATTTGTTACTATTGATTAGTTAAGGAAATGTCTAGAACCAAGTTCTATGTTAAATTATTTGTTACTATTGATTAGTTAAGGAAATGTCTAGAACCAAGTTCTATGTTAAATTATTTGTTACTATTGATTAGTTAAGGAAATGTCTAGAACCAAGTTCTATGTTAAATTATTTGTTACTATTGATTAGTTAAGGAAATGTCTAGAACCAAGTTCTATGTTAAATTATTTGTTACTATTGTTTTTAAGGATCGTTTTATTTTTTTGGTCAGAAATTGAATTGGAAAATTTTTTCTCCGTCAAGTTAAAAAAAAAAGCTGTTTTCTAACAACAGTTATGATTTTTAAAATGAAAATGAAATGAAATTTCTTGTTGTAGACATGTTTAAATACTTAATATAAATGAACGTCAAATGGAGCCGGAAATGTGCGACTTGTGCTGCGCTGAATTCAGCACCATACTTCAGAATTTAGCACCATAATTCAAAGCAGCGATGAGATTTATTCTTCAAGCTTAATTATTGATGTCTTCAGTTTTTTTTTCGATGAAATCGATAAATTATCCAACAAATAGCGATGTCTTGAATATTCTTCCTTTTAATAATAAAGCCAAAAAGCCTCAGTAAGAGATTGCGGCCAATGGCTAGTACCTGTTGTATGACACCCTATTCTCTCATGCTATTTATCGCGCAATGAAACATCTGTTAGCCGAAGAGTTTGGTCTTTTGAAATGACACGGTGGCAGTGGTAATCAGAATTAAGTGAAAGGTTTCGAGTTCGAGCCCATTGAGTGCCTGGACTTTTTTCACATCCATGCCTCTCTCTCTCTCTCTTTCTCTCTCTCTCTCTCTCTCTCTCTCTCTCTCAGTGATAACTGCGGGCTGATGAGACAGTCTCTTAGAGCCCGTGAGATCAAACTCGCTGTGTCCCTCAACATCTAGAAACTGCCATAAAGGCCAATGACCAGCAAGCTACCCGACTGGCCCACCCTGTGAATCAATGCCCCTAAGTCCATCCAGTTTACAAATGGGTAACCCACAATAGTGGAGGTCTTCAGTAATCATTCACCTCTCTGTTGTTAATTAAAGGTTGAATGTGAAGGAGTGTTAGAAGAACAACTGTGGCCCCCTTCCTGGCTGGATAGAAATAGGAGTTAATAAAAAAAAAACTAGTCATCCCGCGGCGTATCATACGCCGCCGTATCAATCAATATAATTACTGTAATTATTTTTTTAAATAAGCAATCAAACAAAATAACAGACAAACATACATGGTATGCAAAGTTGAACTTTGACCTATTGCCCTCCCTTCTCCCAGCACACTATAGTGTTGTCGACGTTACCATGAAACTCATAGACAGTCATGTATCAAATCTAGCTTTTAGGAACCTATTTCTGAACAAATATTCACTGTATTAATCCACACATCAACCAGTTTGAGTGCCATGCATCCCGGAGCAATGTAACGGTTGCTTCTCCATCTCCCAACGCCTGGGTACAATCCGAACACGCGCCATGATGCCTAATATCTAAACATGTACTGTAGGAGGCACTGGCTCAGCCGTGTAAATCAGGGCTCGACCATTAAGTTAATAAGGGAATAGCTTTAGACCATGTAGAAAACAAAAACGGCCCTCATTTAACAGTTTGTCTCATTTCCTGACATGTTCGATCATTTTGTTGGCTATCTTAGGTCCATATTTTTTTAACACGCTTTTGGCTTGGGGGCCCCAGTTGGTGGAAACAGTCAGAAGTCAATCAGCCCAATCATTATAATAGTCTTAGATCATACGGCTGACCTAATTAAAATCAAAGTCGATTTAGTAAAATAAAATCAGAATAAAGTAAGGATATGACCGTTGGTCAGCTAAATAAGTGTCAAAGCTTATATAACAAATCAGTAGCGTCATTTCACCAAAATGTTGGGGGTTGGGGGGGGGGCGCAAATAAAATACAAAAATACCAATTATGTGTTTATTATATATTTTTAAAACGGTTACATGCATATATAAATATAGGGTATAATATATGAAAAATGTAATAGTGTCCAGTTGTTTGATTAAAGTTTATAAAAATAACAAAGAACAGTAGATTAAAAAAAAACCAGCAGACATTATAATATTTAAAAAAATTAATTTTTGATTATAGAATAAAAACGATTATTTGTATTTATTTAATGTAATTATTTTTATTTTAAGAATCTTGGGTGAGGGGGCCGTGGCCGTGCCCCCCTCCCCCCATGACGCCTCTGTAACAAATGTTTCTTGCTTTTTTTTTTAATGCATTTATTATGATATGCAGGCCAATTTACCCAATTAAAAAAATAATGTTGTTGAGTTGTAGACAAAGAAAGATAAATCAGTTTTTAAATTTACTTTTTTATGGTAAACGTGATATTTTCCCTTTAAAGGGGAAATATTATGCTTGCCTGTTATAGGTCAGTGTCTACTTTCGTTTTTACATATTACATCTCGCGTTGAGACTCGAGATTTCGAGCAATTAGCCCGACAAAAGCAATTGTTGGACCCCCCTATAGGCATTTGAACATTTCAGATCCTATAAAAGCAAGTGGCCACATTCGTCTAGTTGCGGGTTCTGAACTTATCCATAAAGCATTTTTACGTATTATCGTAAAACAAAGTATCTATCAGAATGAGCATTACCAAGCCATATAGTAAGTGCTATAGTTTACAAATAACGGAGGCTGATATTTTTCGAAAAAATATGCATTTAGAATTAAAAAAAGACAACTTCCATTATGCTGGTCTAGGTGTAAAGCCATTGTTAATGACGTCAGCATGTTTATAACTTAGAGCCGCAGTGCGTCGTCGTACATTCTTAAGCGGAAATTTTAAATATACATTTAATGCAAAAGAAAGTTTTGAAAAACAAACCGTTAAATGTGTTATCTGTGCATATAAACGTGTATTTTTCGGTCTCATTACATGCTTAATTATTGGTTCATTTAATTAAATTTGCTTAATGAGATTACAGTAAACACTGGTCACAGTGTGTTTTCAAGTGTAAGAGCTGGGTATAACCACAAAGAAAAAAAAATACAAACATTTGTTTTAGTTGGCTATTTCATTTTAAAATCTTATCCTGTTTTGGTATTTTTCTATGTCTATGGTTTGCCATTCAAGTCCATTGTCTCATTTGTTAATTTTTTAGTTCAATTAAAATTAAATGTTTTTTTTTTTATCTCTGATAATTTGAGCTTGGTTTTTTATAATTCATCAGATTTTTCACATTGTGGTATATTTAATCTTCTACAGTTGAAGCCGAATTGCACTTTAATTGAGCGATGTATGATATTTATGTCATGTAAAATTATGTTTTCCTCTAATACTCTATTAATTTTTATTTCCTGCCATTGAGTTCGCAAAATTATTTTAAAAAATCCTCAAAACCAATGTTTTATTTTTTGTAAATGTTACTATTTCAAAAATTACTCACCAACTTTAGGGGGAGGGAGAGGGTCACACATGTGTTATTTTATTTAAACCCCACTTAACCCCTGTCATTGTTTGCAAACCTGTGAAAGACAATAGACAGATTCAGTCGCCGTCTTTGATTAATAGTAGCAACACATAAGGTCCATAAGAGGCTCATATAGCAAAAATGTTTGACTGAACAGCTCCATACTCTATGTAGTATGTATCTGTAAAAAAAAAAAAAGAATGAATAATATTTAAAATTAATGTTTGGGAACCACTGATATCTTATTGAAGACAAGGCCATCCCTGGCCCACTGGCAGTCAATGTTAAAAAAAAGTTTTACAATGTGTATTTATTAGTACAGCATGGATTTTGGATTTTTTTAAATAGTTTTTTTTTTAATTATTTACATTATTTTAATCAAATTAAATCATATTAAATTATGGCGTGCTTAAACAAAACATACATTCTGTTCTTAACTATAATATTTATAAGATACTTTTACTTTTTGTGTCAGAATGTATTCCACCCAATGCTTACTTATTTTAGTGTTAAATAGATTTGAAGCAGTGTAAAGAACAGGAATATTATTTCCTCTATAGATAAGAGACTATTGGTAGTAAAGGATGGTCTTTTTGATTTAAAATAGTTTCAGAATATGGCTCTTAGAAACTCATTGCTCTTCAGTGAGTTTTGAGGGGTTTCACGTGCATTAGATCAGATATTTAAGGGTGATTCTGGTCAATCTATCGAGTACAAATTCCTCACACATCTTTACAGGCTGCGATAGGTACTAATGCTTAGAGTCCCAATATATAAATATTATAACATACTCTGCATATGGCCCATTAAAAAACCTAAGAGGGAGTTAATAAAAATTCTTATGGAACTCAAGACTTGCACAATGCTGTACAGATGTCACAGATCATTGATGATCATTCATCTGGAGTATGATCACATGAGTTTATGACATGAATTTATTTGTACTCAGCAACAATGTGGTTCCATAGGATGCTCACAACAAAAAAAGCACTCTCAACGCTTTTGTAAAATAACTAATAGAGTTTATTAACATAGAAAAAAAACATTGTGCCCTCATTGTGCTTTTCCGGTTGCCTTCAATAATAGCCTCTCTATCACACTCTAACCTCAGTACTGTACTCTTTTGGTGGCTGTTAGTTCTAAAGAGTAATCAGGCCAGAGCGTTTTAAGTGTGAGAAATCAGTTTCCATCACATGACTCATCTTCTTTAGGGAACTGTCCAAGATACTACTGGTCTTGGCCTGATTCCCAACTGATCAATCTTAGGCCAGCATGTCAGTAGCGCTCAACCTCTTAGCTACTCAAAGAATGAGTCAATTACCTCTACCTCAATTCGCTCTTACTCAGACACAATACGACAGTCTTGTTTCCCAGTTGAAGCTCAACTGTACTGAACTCAGCTCTATGGCTGTGCTGCACTGTAATTCCAACGATACACATGGCGTCATTTCCATATTCCATGCGCATGCTGACCATTAGATCAGTGATCAGCTAGCCAGTAAGTGACTACCACTTGCACCTATCTACCCCCATTTAATTCCTTTCCATGTTGATATAGAGCAGTGGGGGGGGGGGGGTAGAAATACTAAAAGGGTTTTATTTTAAATCCACAGAAGCAGTTTTGGTATGCCTATTCTAATTTAAAATTCTGTAAGGAGCCACACATATATTTATTACTATTTTGAATTATGTAAAGGAATTTTGTGTGTTTGGTTCATTTTAAGTAATATTTTACTGTGTAATTCTCTTAGGGCATATTTCACTTTTTTGACATACACACGTGTAAATTTCTTCATTTTTTAGGCTGGAGATTATTTTTTTTTTTTACATTACTCACTCATTCAGTTGCTGTTTTTAGGCATAAAAATGACGTAAAACATTTTGAAAAAGCATTTTGGCTAATTAGTTTTTGCCGCTAGAAAAGCATTTCGCAATAGCTTTGTTGATTTAAAAGCACAGTCAAACTTTGGTTTCTGGGTGTTTTGCAAGCAAGCAAAATTTTAAAATGAAATTTGACATTCAATCTTTTTCAAGACAACCAAAAATCCAATTTAAATTGAATGTGTAAGTGATGTCTTCTGGCACATATACAATGGTTAGTGATTTGCCTAGCAGAGCATCTGATAATTAAAGCCAACATCTGTGATTTACTAAAGGATTTGAATTGCAGTAAATCTAAACAAAAAGAAAACTATTACAATGAGAAAACAGATTATGTTAGTAATAGCGAAAGATGTCTAGCACAATGATAAAATTTGATCACTTTGTTAAAAAATTCATTACTATGCAATTGAGTAATTTTAGTTTTCTGGAACCAATTATCAGAGTTTCCATTATTTCTTATTTATGAGTATTTTAGATTAGGTTCAATTATCTTGAAGGAATTATGCTCATACACTCCATCTTTCTGCTATTTGTACAGTCCTTTGGTCAAATTTAAGAACTCATTGTGGCAGTATGAATATTAAAATTATAACTTTTTAAAAAAAGAAATGTTAAATTTTGGCTTTAACCTATAGAAAAAGTCCAGAATTCCCATGGACTTTCAACTCAACTAGTTATGAAACATTGTAGCAGTCTATGATCTCCTTCATAGTTTAACTTAATTGAATTAAAATATTATTTGCCTTATGGCTGCATTGATTCTAGCTATGGGGTTGCCAGACTGATTTCAGTTATATAATGCATATGGAAGGCTATTGTGTCTAACCAAAAGATAGATTCAAATCCTTTGAGATATTATAATAAATTATATTTCATAAACATATTTATGCACCATATTATAAAAGTAACACTAAAATGACTAAATAATTATTTTTTCAGAACAAATTATACCAAACAGTAGTAGATGATGTCATTACAAATGTCAAAGACGCTTTCCTAGATGACAGTGTTGATGAACAAGTGTTATTGGACTTAAAACAGGTATTTTCACCAGACATAAATGGGGGGGGGGGCAACACTTTGTCACCTGTAAGGGGCTGCTTTTTCAACTTTTTTGCATGACAATGGGGTACCATTTTTAGAGTCTGCCTCGGGCGCCACTAAAACTAATTATGCTACTGATTCTAATTTTTTATGTTACTCTATGAGCCAGTTAGGAAACAGGTGGTTGTGCTGTGTAGTAGAGCGCTTGAGTGTCATCTGAGGGATCCCTATTTCGGGTCCCTAGTGAAAGTTCACAATTCCACCCAGCCTTAAATTAGTACCTTACATATGTTGGGGGGGGGGGGAGTGAAGTAATCCCTAAATATGCAGTGGTTACCAAAATAGATGAATTCTACACTTCATTGGCCCTGATGAATCTTTATTATGAATCAATTTAATTTTGAGTTAAAATATTTTTTAATTATGCTTATTATATATCATGTGCTATTTCCGAATTGGGAAAGTTACAAAGAAGGGTGGCCCACCACTAGCTCAATTCGTTAAATGCGAGTGATTTTAGAGATACCATCATGTCTCAGGACTAGACATCATTCTTGATTTTACCAAGCTTCTAGTAGATAACTCAGATTAGTTCTGGCTTGTGAAGGTGGCAGGTTATTGGGAATCATTAAATAACCAAATAGTGCACAGTTGAAACAGGTTTACTTCATTAGCCTCATGGTGCTACTTAAGGGAACCTAAGCTATTAAAAACACATTAAATAATGTTTAAAAAATTAATTTTAATTATTAATTTAAACAACAAACATTTTAATACAGTATTTTGTATTTTTAGCTGTGGTTGTCAAAGTTGACTGCTTCAAAAGCACTTGATACTCCCCAGTCAGAGTTGGAAACACCTCAACAGGAACAAGGTAAATTTAACTATTGTGTCCTTTGAAGTTGTCTGTATACAAATTAGATCAAGTTTTTTTTCCTCTATTTTTTTTTTTAATTGATCGTAATCCTTTGTTGTCTCCTTTGTAGTTGTTGCCCAGGCAAGTCAGATACAGCCATCTCAGTTTCAGGTAATGTTTGATTTCTTTAGCAAGATGTCATATTTTTTGTATTCATATTTAATTGAAAACAGTTTTATGTATTTTAAATTAGCATTTTTCAGTAATAATTATTGCTCTCAGGCTTTGTTAAATAATCTGCTGCACCCCAATGTTTTCATTATTTTTATTTTTTTTTGAATAAATGAAACATTATTATGGATTGCAAACATTTTCTATCTTGGCAATCTACAGGTAACAGCTGGTCCTGGTGGTGCTGCTGCTGCTTTAACTTTGCCAGCTGGTATTTTTCAACAGCAGTTGGCAGCACTACGACCTGATGGTCAGTTTCAGAATATAACTGTTCAACAGACAGGTATTTTTTTTCAATTATATACATTATATAAATGAATTGCACACACTGATAACATCTTAAATATATTTCATGTTAAATTTAAAATGATATATTTTGTTATAGTATGTTCGGGTTATTAAATATATAAGGGATTTTTTATCTCATCAATGTTCAATGGTGACTTTATAATATACTTTGATTTCATTTTTAATTTACAAAATTAATTAATGATTTGAAATAAAAAATGTGTTGTTGATCAATTATAAATATAATCCTATTTATAAAGCATAAAGTTTTATTGTGGCTACAGAGTTTTTGCTTAGTTGAATTATTTCATTAATAAATAAGGTTGAAATGTCTGAATTGACAAT
>JAGDYQ010000038.1:4286608-4337790 GCA_021962125.1 Bulinus truncatus | reverse complement strand
TACATTAGAGATAAGCCAACAAGGTGGGGGGATGAAATTATGGGTATTAGCTGATTCATCAACTGGTTACACATATAATTTTGATATCTATTTAGGTAAACAAGAGAATGGACCAAATGGATTAGCTTATGGAGTAATAATGAAGTTAGTTAAAACTTTAATCAGGCAGGGTTACAAGTTATTTTTTGACAATTATTATACTAGTGTTCAGCTACTAAAAGATCTATGGCAGTTAGGTATTGGAGCTTGTGGTACTATTCTCAGAGGCACTCAGTTTAAAGCTGAAGCCACCGCACAACTAACAAAGTTGTTGGGAATAAGACAAAACTTCACCACTCCATACCATCCCCAATCCAACAAGGCATGTGAACGATTTAACAAGACCCTTAAAAGCATATTAAACAAGCTCGTCGATAGAGAAAAGCACAACAGGGATAGAATTCTCACAATGCTAGCATTTGCTTGCCGAGAAACCCCACACTCATCAACCGGTTTCTCCACTTTTGAGCTTCTATTCAGAGCCAAACCTGCAAGCACACTAGCGAATTTCAAGGAATCACTTCTACCAAAAGAAATAAAATTGTCAACTTATGAAGTTGTTACCAATACCAGACAAGCCAAAGTATATGCCTGCCAAGAAGCTACATTGAATTCAGAGAGAGCGAACCAATACCAACACGACAACAAAAATGAACATCGTTATCTCAGAGATCTCATTGAGAATGACCTTGTTTTAGTGGAACTGCCTCATAATACAAACAGACATCTGACATGGCAAGGACCTTATCGTGTACTACGGAAAGTCACTGAAGTCGATCATGTCATCGACATGAATAAAAAAGAATTTACATTGCATATTAATCTGCTCAGGAAATTTAACACTCCGCCAATAGGGTGTGAACATTTGGTTGCGAGTGTACAGTCTCAAAGCACATTTACAGCCGCTATTATCAGCAGCTTCAACAGGCCCAAAAGAATCAGTGAAATATGACAGTAATATGCCACAAGACATTCAAATAAAATTTAAGGCAATGCTGAACAAGTATGACGATATAATAACTGACGTTCCAAGGAATACTAACCTAATGCAACATAAGATAAACCTCACATCTAACATACCAATCAGGCAGAAACCATACACAATCCCGTTGCATTACAGGAAGCATGTTGAGGAAGAAATTACAAATCTCTTGTAACTAAAATTAATAGAACGTCCAACTTACCATATGCAGCGCCAATAATTTTAGTGAAGGAGAAGTCAGGACAAATGCGCCTTTGCGTCGATTATCGAAGATTAAACAAAGTCAGAATAATGGATCCAGAAAAATTACCAGACATGGAGGACATATTTATCAATCTAACCAACGCAAATATCTTTACCAAAATAGACTTAAGGAGAGGGTATCGGCAGATCAATCTCGCACCAGAATCATGCCAACTAACAGCCTTTACAACTCACTTAGGACTGTTTCAGTGGAATGTCATGCCACCAGTACTGGCCTGGGAGCATGCCTACTTCAAAGGCACAGCGAGATAAATCATCCGGTTCTTTACATTGATAAAAAATTAACCCATGCAGAGATGAATTACTCTACCATCAAGAAAGAATGCTACGTCTTCGTATGGGCTGTAACAAAACTCGCCAAGTACCTACTGGGGAAAAAGTTCACCATAGTGACAGATCATAAGCGACTGGCAGCATTAAACAAGAAACAGATTCCGAATTCCAAATTAATCAGATGGCCGCTCATACTACAGGACTATCAGTTTGTCATTGAAACCATTCCAGGCAAACAGAATATACTGGCTGACATTTTATCAAGACTAAATAACTGAACTACCACATTGACCACATTGAACAATTTATTTTTTTTTAATTGCTGTTGTAATGTTTTCTTATTTCATTACATTATTATTTTGCATATCAAAATAACTACTGAGGTAATCACATTTTTATATTTGCATAGTTCTTTTCTTTATATCATGTCGCTCTTGTTTTTCCCCCTTAATCTGTATGTACCTTAATATTTTCTACGTTTTTCACAATCACCAAAATTACGGAATCGTAGGTGGTAAAAAGTCTGCCTTTATTGTTTTTGGGAAAATATTTAATAATCCTTGTAATTAATGAAAGTTTAATGTAAATTTTGTATGTGGCATTTGAATTAGACCCCTCAGCCGGCGCGCGGCGCCGGCTACGCCGCCGAATTTTCGTCCGCCGTAAATCCGCCGAAAAATATGCGGCGCGCCTCATTAGCCGCCGTATTTCGTTCGCCGTTATATTAAGTGTCGCATTACGTAATCTTATTGCACATGACCTTGCTGACCATATCAGCTCTGTCTTGAAAAGCTTTTCTGTTGATTACAAAATACTAGCTGCCATGATGGTGCTGCAATTATAATAAAGACTTCAAATCTTTTGAAGGTTGACTCTTATCAGCACTTTACAGCACATGTATTTCACCTTAATACCACCGACAGCATCAATAAAAATGAATAATTTCAAGACCGCAATTATAGAAGACGATGCAGCATTCACTGAGGATAAAGAAATGATGAAGACCCTGAAAGAAGGCATGTCGTCAGTGTGTGAATTGCTTCTTGTAGACGATCAGTTCAGTGCATCGATAGTGAATGCCTCTGAGAGCAGCACTAACGTCATCGTTGACAGTCATAGACACAATCATAAGTCAGTGAAGGCATCATGTCCAATGCGTTGGAATTCAACAATGATGATGATTCAGTCTATATTTGACTTGAAAAGAGATATTCAAAATACTCTCAAGCGTATTGGCCGAGTTGATATTTGTCTCCATGAAATTGTATTTTTAAGTGAACAGCGTAACCTTTCTGAAACCATTTCAAGACCATAAATGATCTCTTCAGCTTTTCAATGCCAACCTTATCAACTATTCCACAAATGATAAGGCACATAAGAAAGATCTGCACTGCATCAAATGCTGATGATGACAAAATACGAATGAACAAGTTGTCAGTTCTCAATCAGCTTGACCATCGATTTCCTGTAAATGATCACATTAAGCTGCTTCAGCTGCATGATCCAAATTTCAAATCATTGATTCCACGGTCAGAAGCAACCACAATTCTGGAGAATGCAATACAGTCAGCAATGGTCCGTGGATTCACATCATGTCAATAGCTGATGTAATGCATTCGCAGCTAGTCAGTGAACATGTTTCTGAAGAAACCCGATGTAAGCGGTAGCGAATGGAGCTGATAAAATGAGCTGAGAACTGAGCAGTCACCAGACGAGTGTACTAATAAGGTATTCTATGTTAATTTATGGCATTGAAACAGTTATCGTTTTATTTCGCTCTCAATAGACCAGTCAGTTTGAAGTAAAATATTTGTAAATACATATACTGTGCACTTTAATGAAGTGTTTTATAAACTAGCAGTTAGTACTGTTGTGTTATGATTTTTTGAACTTTTATTTCAGATGGCTGTGGAAATTGCAAACTATTTGACGTGCCTGTTGTTCAATTTCATGATGTCCTCGCTTTCTGGCGTAGCAGTGTTGCATCATCCTCGTATCCACAACTTACTCAACTGGCTCATCTTCACCTATCATCAGCATCATCTGTACCAGTGGAGTGCATGTTTTCGGTTACTGGTTTGATAATGAACAGCAAACGATCAAGTCTAACAGCTGTTAAACTACATCGCGTTTGTTTTATTAATGACAATTATAAACTGATATTTTTAGTGCTTATCAAGGTATTGAGTGGCAGAAACTGAATGAGTGGAATGCATTAATGCACTGTATTAGTAGGACAGCACATAAAACTGTTTATTTCTGTTGTTATAAATAATAAAACTTTCCCCCAAGTATTATAAAAGTGTTTTATTGCTGAAGTTTTATCAATTCAATATTGTCTAGGCGTCAGCCGAATTTTAGCCAAATATTTCATAATCTGCCAAAAATCAGCCGAAAATTCAGCCGCAAATGTCAATTGACTCAATTTACGGTCAAATTCGGCTAAGCCGGCTATCAGCCGAAAAATTATTTCAGCCAGCCTAACCTTAAAAAAAAATTCGGCTGGCAGGTCTAATTTGAATTATTGTTTTCTTTAACTCTGAAGGAGCCTACATATAACTGTAGTTGGGAAAAAGTCTGCCTTCATTGTTTTTGCAAAAACATTTAATACAAACAAGTAGGGAAAATTTTTTTTCTTTACCTCTGAATGATCCTACTTTTGTAGGTGGTAAAAGATTTGCCTTCATTGGTTTTGGAAAAAAAAATGATCATGAGGAGACTAAACCATTTTTTATTGAGTTCTGATATATGAGATTTGTGGTAAAGAAAATTGTTAAAAGAGGACAGAAAAAAAATTATTAACTTTACATTGTATGTATGCAATTCTACATATCATCATATAAACTTACTGTTTTCTCTAGGAATAACAGAATGATTGTAAAGATGACTGTGTTTAAAGTTTAAGGCTTGCTGCGCAGCCGATATTTTTTTCTTTTTGACATCTTCTTCAGTTGCAACAAATACATTTCTGGTTCCTCTGAAAAAGTTTAAAAAAGTTATTTAAAAAAATATGCAACAAGAAAAGAGAACTTGAAATTTTTTTATTTGACCCTAATTCATCACAGTAATATGATTCAATACCATAATGGATGGCAGAAATGATAAATAGAATCTTGTCTATTTTGGTGGATTTTCTTCCCCAGCATATAAAATCCTACAATGTACTTTTACTTACTAATTCAACATGAAATTAAAAAAGAGTAACACAATAATAGAAATTATTATAGTGGATATTTTCTTTTCATAGCTTGGGATAGGGTCATAAAATAATTCTTTTATATATGTATAGCATAAACATAGTGGATTAGTAGTTTTTACATATTAGTTCTGAATGAACTACATATTATGAACATTAAGAGCTCTAATATTAAGCTATCTAATAGACCTGAAAATAATAACAATGTAAGCATATTAACCTTTTCATTCCAGATGCGGATTTTTGACAACAATCGCGATAAGGCCCGAACTATGGATGCGGATTTTTGACAACATTTCACTTCAGCGATAGATTTCTATACCTTATGTTTAGTGTATTGCATTGTAACCTATATATTCTTGTAGAGAAATCATTTCTACACAAATTCATTAATGGTTTTCCATCATTTTCTAGACAGTTCTTTTTTTATTACGTTTTTAGTGGGAAGGGGGTAAAAATGACACACTTTCTCCGATCGAAAAGTCGGCCGAAATGGCCGCTTTTGATGTCCAGTTTAAGCCGGCATTCTAGAGTAAGATTACACACGTGTGGTATCAATGTAATGGTCAGCCTTCCCTCTATTTGAATATCTAGGTCATTTGCGTAACTTTTCCATTATGTAATAACAGGAAGGCAGAAACCAGACCCCCTGTGTGAGGAATTTCTTTGTCCCGAGCTTGCTGGTGGTAAAAATTGCATAACAGGTTCACCGCGCATGCGCAGTACTATTGTTAGCCTTAGACACAGAACACAGCGTGTTGCTTCAAAATCAAACACATTTTACCAATTATTTAACATTTACGTTTAAAAATGATTTTTTTTTACAATAAACAATATAAAAACTGATTATAATGAATTATTTCTAGTAGATTTACGGCGATGAAGTTATTTTCGATAAACATCGGCAGATTTATGACATCACTAAAATCCCCCCCTCCTCTGAGATGAAGCCATAGGCGTGTTTAACGTCTTAATATTACTATTACAATTTCTTTATATTAACTTGCTATAGACTTAAACTACATTAAAGAGAATATATGAAATCTTAAATCATCACTTCCAATTGCAGTTTGTTTGTTTTTGTTTTGTGAATGTGCTATATTTCTGTTATTAATGGATGCGTGTTTTCGTGAGACTTAGTAGTTCAATATGGATTACATTAATTATGATGACGTTATAAGAACATGTGAGTAGCTACATTTTCCATTTTAAAACATTTTTTGTGTCCCTATTATTTATACTTTTAGTACTATAACTTAAATCACTTATTTTTTCTAAATCACTATGATTTTATTGAGATTTATAATTTTTGTCCGGACAGTTTTATGGTCCAATATGGTGACCGATTTCAAAAGTTCGTTATTATATTAATTTTGGAAAAAAAATGAAGAAAGTATAGCCGATAGGAAGAGAAATGAACTTTTATTATTATAAAGCTTAAATTCGGAAACATTAGTTATAATTAGTTTGTTGTTTTTTCGTTTGTAATGTGTAAGGTTTGAAAGTTGCATAACCAATTGGAAGGAATAAATTATATCGAATTTATATACTTTTATCATCTTTACTATAAAGTCAACATACATAAATATATATCATAAGAAAGATTGTTTAATTTCCGACATGTTGATATAAAGATCATACTATTTAAGATTGTAGTTGATAAACAGTTGCACAATAAATAAAGTCTATATAAACAGTCAAACTCAGGTCCTCCATTAAAAATAGTGATTATTTTCAATTCATAACAACTTTATCAAATCTTAATCAATTTTAGTAATTCGTACACTGTTGTAAAGGAAATTGAATGATGTTTATTTTATCTCATATACCTATAGGCTATTTTTATAATCTCCAGTTAAAATTTTCAGTTGAATATAGGGTTTAAAAAATCAAAATTGAAAAAAAAATTGTCATACTTTTCTGAATAATAACTTTTTAAATGTCAATTGTAAAACTTTAATTCTTTCACAGAATGAAAGATAATTCATTTCTTTGTAATAAAATGTATACTTTTAAAGAACTATCTCTATTACTTTAAAAGTTACATGCGTTTTTGTGCACCCACCCGTTTTTTCCCAAAACTTTTTGCTCAAGCCCAAAAAACCCTCAGTAATTGCAGGGTATCTCTAGTTTTTCCCCTAAGGAACCAATGGGTTAAAGTATTAAAGGTGGCATTACTTTCTGAGCTTTAAACAATTCATCTCTTTTCCGCCTTTTTTTCTTTTTCTTCCATCTTACCCCTTTTTTTTAATTCTGGTGAAATTCTTTCAGCTGAATTATGTGCTGCTGTCGAACCTCCACAGCACTGAATTCTTGGGGGGCATCATCCTCATCTGTCAATTATATTCAATACAATAATAAAACATTATATTATTGTTATAATCATTTAATTTTCTTACAGAAAATGTATTTCTTTCAAACAGATATAATCACTATATGATTTGCATTCTGGACGTCCCAACATATGTAATACATTTAGGGCTTCACCACGGAATGCTCCTAGTAAATAGTATAGATTCAAGATTGGCCAAAAATGTGTCTATGTTATCATCTTTGGAATTAAACTGACCTATATTTGGTCTACCACTTGTATTATTTGTTGGTAGTGTTTTTGTATGTTGCTCTAATTCTATCCTTCTCATTTCTATTTCTGCTTCTAACTTTTTCATTTCTAATCTTTCCTGCATTTCTAATTTATCTTTTTCAAGGTTTCTAAGGGCAAGTCTGTCTTCTCTATCCAGTCTTTCTTTAGCTAATTGACGCTCTCTTTCAATAAACTGCAGGAGTTTTTCTCCTGTTAAGCCTAACTTTTCACCTCTCTCTTTATAAAAATCAAACAAATCTTCATGTGGGTTTTTACTATCCATATTGCTGGTTCAGGTATATCAAAAATATGGAAAATATAGTGATAAAATCACTATCCTAGCAAAATATATGATACTGATACTGTATCACTGGCACAACCGTACTATATAAATTTATAATCAATGAAACCATAAAAAAAATTACTGGTACTGATCAAATAATTGGCATCAAACAAATACTAAATGGCATTGACTTAAATTAAATTTAAATGGCAAAAATTATTATACATTATTGGTACATTAAAGAAAAAAGGGTCAGGGTTCAGTGTCCAATAAATTAAATGAATGGAAAATAATTATAAAGAAATAAGTTTTTATGAGACAGGACGAATGATAACAAAAATCAGCAAAAAAAAATTCCTAATAGAGTGTGATAGTAGACATGAGAGAAAACAATGGTTAAACGAGACGAAATATTGACAAAGCTGGTAAAGAAAAAAATGATTTCGGACAATAATTAAACAAAGGGTTTAAACAATAAACAAACAAGTCATAGACAACTAAATATTTATATGATAACGATAATCTAACTGGATCCAAAATTAAACAATCCACACACAATTTAGTGTAAAAAGATCCAGAAAGAAGATCAGTATGTCCTAAAAGAAACGTCAGACTAATTAATTCAGAAATGACTCAACCACACCACCAGCCATGAATTATTATAAGTAAACACATAACATAGATGGACACTGAAGAATATTATAAAGGGGGGAAAAAACTAAATTATTAAATTAATCAATTATTTACTTGTCTTCCTCATGCTTGATACTTGTTCTGCTGTTCTTTCTTCTTGTTGTTGATCAACTCTAATGCTCCTGGTTCTTAACAATGTCAACATAAGCACCAACACAGTCTTTATTGTTATGTGTAGTCAAAGCAAGCAGCCATCTTGACCTGAATTCCTCCTTGTCTTGTGATGGTGTTGACGTCACAGCAGTCACAGGTCTTCGGTGTAATACTAAAAAAAATAACGAATTCTGAAACAGTGGATACTTGAACACTTATCGAAGTGTAATAGAATTATTTGGCATACAGTTGCCAAGCACGACAAATAATTGAACAGTAGAGACTGTCGCAATCAATTAGAGATGTTAGTCACTAACGATCTCAGTGTCGACACTCGTTGACTTGCAAATGTGGGTCACTGCTCTGGGGCTCTGTCGTGTTGGTTGACTCGAATTCTGTCGCCGCCTCTGGATGATGAAACTTCTTGTACTAGGTCGTTATTCTCTCAGGTTTTCATAGCTCTCAGGTGAAGGTCTTAATATTTATTCTCGGGTTCAATTCGCCGCCGCGGCCCTTGTTTAAGCACTGTGGCACAACACATTGCCACTTAGTTTTCTAGAATGAAAAAATGATACATGTACAAACTACTTTCACATGACCTATTAACAAAAAATATTAGCCATTCAACATATTAAATATTAAATATAAGATATTTAAATTCAGCAGAATGTGTTCATAAAACAATAGATGAACAACAAAATATTACTTGCAACTGTTTCTATCATCAAATATTAGGCTGATACTGCTGTCAACATAAAATTGTTTGTAAATTATGCCACAAAGCAATATTAATTTCACACCATGAAATAATGTTTGCACACAATGCAAATATAAGGCCACTGCTTGCTACTTTGTAATAATAATCTTGAAATTAGGCTACCATTGTTCTCTCCATGTAATAATATACCTGGGATATTAGGGCTTTCACCGCTGTATTAATATAGCTGGACTACCACTGCTGTTATAATGTTCTTACACCACTGCAATAATGTTCTTACACCACTGCCACCAAGAATAATATACCTGTGTCATGACCCTACTTATGTTAGGATAGCGTGTATGTAGAGTAACAACAACACAGGCATATATCACAACAACCAATTGGGATGTTAAGTCCTTGACAATTTTATACGCCTTTTTTGAATTGTTCCTTTGTAAAGTGTCATCGATGTTTAAGCATTGTTGTTCTATCCAATCTTCTTTTGCTTTCTTCATGTCTTTTCTTCTTGTTGATTGCTTTGTATTTGGATGCTCCTTCTGTAGTATTTTTTCGCGCTCTTAAGTTTCCTTCTTTCATCACATAGCCTTAGAGTGTTTATGGTAACCCATGGTTTTTTTTTTTATTGTTTGCTTTTTCCCAATTATTTCTTTTGCTGTTTCAATTACTTTGGAATTGAAGGTATCAGTGAAGGGATAGAGCCCTTTTCCATTCCTCTCCCCTCCTCCCCTCTGGAAACTTGTGGCGGCCCTTGTTTAAGCACTGTGGCACAACACATATGATTTCTCGATCAGTTTAACTATTTTTAAGGGGACACCATAATGTCGAAGAAGTTTCCAGAGGATTTCTCGATCTACACTGTCGAACGCTTTCTCAAAGTCAATAAAGTTGATGTATAGCGGCGAGTTCCACTCCAGGGACTGCTCAACTATGATGCGGAGCGTTGCAATCTGGTCTGTGCATGACCTGTTTTGACGGAAACCTGCCTGTTCGTCTCTCAGCTGTGGGTCGACAGTGTCTTTTATCCTCTCCAAAAGGACTCGGTTGAAGACTTTGCCTGACACTGATAGCAATGTGATGCTCCTGTAGTTGTTGCAGTCGCTAAGGTCGCCTTTTTTGGGAAGCTTGATGAGATATCCTTCCTTCCAGTTTGTTGGTACGTCTTCTTCCTCCCATATCCTTTCAAAGAGTGGGTACATCTCCACTGTCGTATTGAGGTCTGCCTTAAGTGCTTCTGCTGGGATGTCATCTGGTCCAGCTGCTTTCCCATTTTTTTATCAGGGTGATGGCTTTTCTGATCTCCTCTTTGGTTGGCAGATCTGCTATGGCTGGTTCAATGACAGGGGGGTTCAGTGGTGCTGGTCTGTTCAGGAGTTCCTCAAAGTGCTCAGCCCATCTATTCAAGTGCTGATCTAATTCATTAATAGCTTTCCCTTGCTTGTCTTTGACAGGTCTTTCTGGTTTGTTGGTCTTCCCTGAAAGTCTCTTTGTTATGTCATATAACATTTTCATGTTTCCACTGTAAGCTGCCTGTTCTGCTTCAGCTGCCAAGCCATCCACATAGTCTTTCTTGTCCTTCCTAATACTTCTTTTCACTTTGTTGTGTGCTTCCGTGTATTCTTCTTGAGCTTTGCCTTTAGCTGATCTAGTTTTACTGTTGTTGACTGTTGCTTTCTTCTTCCTCCTGTCCTCCATCTTATTCAGGGTATCAGTTGTGATCCACGCTTTTTGATGGTGCTTCATTGGCCCCAGTACCTCTTGGCATGCTGATCTTAATGACTCTTTCACTTTCTGCCACTCATTTGATACACTGTACTCCTCGTCCACCAGTTCATGGAGCACTTCATATTTGTTCTTCAGCACCAAGTTGAACTGTTCTTTTATCTTAGGATCTTTCAGAAGGTTAATGTTGTACTTTACTCTTCTGTCTGCCTTGCTTGTCTCATATCTCTTCCGCTTCGGTTTCAATTTCGCTACAACCAGATGGTGATCAGACGCTACATACGCTCCTCTTCTCACTTTTACATCTTGTAGGGATCTTCTAAATTTCCTGTTGATGCAAAAATGGTCTATCTGATTCTCTGTCACTTTATCCGGGGATATCCATGTATTTTTGTGGATTCTTTTATGGGGAAATATGCTCCCTCCAATGACCATGTTATTGAGTGCACACAGGTCTGCAAATCTCTCCCCATTCTCGTTCATCGTTCCCATAGCATGTGTGCCCATGACTTGTTCATAACCTGTGTTTTTGGACCCAATCTTTGCATTGAAATCTCCCATGAGGATGGTTACATCTTTTCCCGGGAAGGTCTCAAGTATCTTCTGTATTCTGCTGTAGAACTGGTCTTTGTCGTCTTCATCACTGTCGTTTGTTGGTGCATAACACTGGACTATATTAGTCTTCATCACTGTCGTTTGTTGGTGCATAACACTGGACTATATTAGTTTTGATCTTTTTCTTGGTACGGAAGGGGGCAGTAATGATCCTCGGACCGTGTGCTTCCCATCCAATCAGTGCCCCCTGTGCTTTCTTGGACAGCATGAGGCCAACTCCCTGTGTGTGTGGTGCATCGTTCTCTTCGTGTCCGGAGTACAGCAGCATCTCCCCTGATAACAGTCGTCTCTGTCCAGCTTGTGTCCACCTAAAATGGTCAGTTTGTTTCTCTCCATCTCTGCTTCTATCTGAGCCATCTTTCCTGACTCATACATGGTCCTGACATTCCATGTGCCGATAGTGGTTTTCCTGGTTGTCAGAAGGGTAGTCGGCTTTGTGGCTTCCTTTCGGCTTTCACCACAACTAAGCTTCATGAGTCTTCGTGACGAAGAACCTTCTTCTCCCAGGACTGAAATATCTGTTTTTTCTTTAGTTCGTGTTTCTGTAGCAAAGGGTTTTTTAACAGGGTGGGGTTGCTAGCCGCACGCCCAACCCTCCTCCTTTTTCAGCCGGGCTTGGGACCGTCTTTGGCGGAGTTATGAGAAAGTCACTCATCTCAATTCCTTCCAGAAAGGGTTCCAGGTATTCACTTGAAAGAAGTTAGAACAAAGGTTCTTCCATGCCATGGATTTCTTCAAACTATATTTCACTTTGATATAGTAACCACATGTCAGTATACTAATGATTAACAAAGATTCATGGACCACACAAGTGTTATTTACAAGGGTTGGTTTGGTATTACACCAGAGGAGTTTTATTGCTTTTGTGGGCTGATAATGTATGGAGGAATAGTTAAACCTCTAGTATTGATGATTTTGGAGTAAAAAGCCTCTTTATAATGGATTCTGGGATTGTGCATTTATGTCTTTTGACAGATTTAATGCTATTCTGAGTTTCTTAAAATTACAAATCCTGAAAAAATGAAAACCCATGACAAATTATGTAAAGTAAGAACACTACTGACATACATAAAAATGAAATGCATGACATAGTTTCAACCATATGAAAATATTACTATAGATGAATCTTAAGAGTTACACATACCTAATAATTATGGACAATTAAATTTTCTGAAGAACTCATTGGAGACTTTGGTAATATTTCAGAAAGTGCTCCAGTACTTCTTGCGACTAAGCCATAATTTCTTTAAACATGCAATAGACCCAATAATAGTAAATAAATGTAGTAAATGTAAAGATTGTGCTATTCAAATGACAAGGTTTAGAGAAGAACAAATGTCAAGTGTAGTGTGTGATTTTTTTGCACTTGATGAAAGATAGAAATTGATTATCTCATATCACAAGCTACTTTAAATTTAATTTTTTTTTTCTCCCTATAAGTATATTCAGGATACCAAGTAACAATATGTGATTTGAAGAAACAGTTGGCTCATTGATGTGGAGAAAGATATGAAAGCTACAAGTGTGGAGGAAAGAGTCCATGTATCAAGGAAAAGTGGAAGAGTGCTATGTAGATTTTGTTCGCAATTTTTTTAAATTGAAAATTAGATAATAAAATTTATTTAAAAATAAATAATTCTAAATGCCCTTGTTTTCAAATTTAGATTTTGATCCAGCATTTAAAGTAGTAGTTTATGTAAACCAAACATTTTAACTAATTATATATATTTTTTTTTTTTTGCATTCAAACTTGATTATAACTTTGTTTTATGTTATTAGAATTATCAATAAATTAAAATCATTGTCTAAAAATATCTAAATATTATGATTAAATATTGATTTAATTAAACTACCATTTAATTATGAAAAGAATTATATATTTTTAAAGTATACTGAGAAGAAAAAAATGTTGAGGAAAAAAATTGAAATGTGCCATTTTATGTGAATAAAGAAGGAAAATATGCATATTTGAAAAAAAGTCACCAAACATTTATTTGTTGAAGAAATTGATTGAAAACTGAGTATTTCATTACAGAAATGAATGTAGATTAATAAAATGTCTAAAAATGTGTTTGTTTTTAATACTTTTTTTTTTGACTTATTGGTGTTTGTACACTTTTATAAAAAAAATATTTTTTTTAAATTCTTTTTTTTTTAAACATTAACAAGTTTTATTTTCACAAAAATAAACTACACAGTTTTAAAGTCACCCAAAGTAGAAAAAAATGATATATCACACATATAAGGGCTATAAAGGAAACAGACAATATAGTCCAAAATGTAAGGACACCTGTTTGGTAATGAAAAATGGCTAAAAAACCTGCCGTCGATTAAGAGTTAAAAAAAGTTTTTATAAAAATGCACTGAAAAGTAAAAATAACTATTATGCCATTTTCCACCACAAATGCACGATACAGCATTGTCATGGATGTGTGTGTGTGACTAAGTTGTGCATGAACCGTGGGTTGGTAAAGTAAATAGTGGGATTGAACTGAGTAGATGTTCAGGTGGAGAGAGAGGGACAGTCAGTGCTAGGACAGTGAAGGGAAAGGAAGTGTTGTGGAATATAGTGTAAATATAGGCTAGAAAGTGATATTATGTAGTCTTAAAGCGACATGTGTTCTAGTTGACATTATGGACTATTCGTACTATGGATTTCTGGTATTTGTTTATATGTATATACGTTATTATTCACTGTTTGTGTTGTAGATTTATATATATTAGCCTAATAAATGAACCAAGACCTTCGAAGTTTTCTTGTGATTTATATGAATGTGGAAGATGAACGTTTGAAGATACTTTAAACGATCTGTGACAAGCAATCCATCGGGAAATGACGTCATAGAGGATTATTTTATTTGTGTATTTTGATATCATAATGAGTATTCTAGTATAATTATGGTGTTTTTATGTCATTTAAAGTGTTTAAGGGTCATTATGTGTGTTTTAAATACCGTACATTATAATGAGTTTAAAGTCGATATTGTGTGTTTTAGTGATATGATGTGTGTTTTATAACTTTATTGTGTGTTGTGAAGTCATTATGGTGTGTTGTAGTGTCATAACGGGGTTTTTGTGTCAATATTTTGTATTAGTGTCGTTTTGGTGTGTTTTTGTGACATTATGTTGTGTTTTAGTGAATTTATTTACATATTTGAAGAAAAAAGGGTATATATTACATTTTTTATTTCTTTTCAATGAATAGAAATGTATTCAAGAGATTTTAAAATTTTATTTTGATTGAGTATCATGATAAAATAAGTATTAATCCTTTATTACTTCTATAATTGTATGTAATAACTCCACCAAGGATGGTTCCAAGCCCGGCTGAAAAAAGCAGGAGGGTTGGGCGTGGGGCTAGCAACCCCATCCTGTAAAAACACCCTTTGCTACAAAAACACGAGCAACAGAGAAATCAGAAATTTTAGAACTGGCAGAAAAAGGCTCTTCATCACGAAGACCTATGAAGCTTAGTTGTGGTGAAAGCCGAAAGCAAGCCACAAAGCCGACTAACCTTCTGACAACCAGGAAAATCGATCGGCAAACGGAATGTCAGATCAGTTCTACAGCAGACAGCAAGACAAGGTGGACACAAGCTGGACAGAGACGACTTATATCAGGAGAGCTGCTGCTTTACTCTGGACATAAAGAGAATGACGCACCCCACTCACAGGGGTGGGACTTATGCTGTCCAAACTGGCACAGGGGTCAATGATTGGGGAAGCACTCGGTTCCAGTGACATAACTGCTTCCTTCCGTACAAAGAAGAAGAAGATCAAAACGAATATAATCCATTGTTATGTACCCACAAACGACGGCAACGAAGAAGGAAAAGATCAGTTCTACAGCAGACTCCAAAAGATTCTGGAGAATTTCCCAAACAAGGATCTCACTATCCTCATGGGAGACCTCCAATGCCAAGATAGGGACCGACAACGCTGGATATGAACAAGTCATGGGCACTCATGCTCTTGGGGTGATGAATGAAAATGGAGAGAGATTTGCTGACTTTTGCGCACTAAACAATATGGTCATCGGGGGTAGCATCTTTCCTCACAAAAGGATACACAAGAGTACATGGATATCTCCAGACAACACAACTGAGAACCAGATCGATCATATCTGCATCAACAAAAATTTAGACGGTCATTACAAGATGTAAGAGTGAAAAGAGGGGGCAGACGTAGCACATCGGACCACCACCTGGTGGTAGCAAGAGTGAAACTGAAATTAAAGAGAATTCTCCAACAGCATATCAGACAAAGAGTCAAATACAACATTAGCCTGCTGAAAGACCCTAAAACTAAAGAGCAGTTCAACTTAGTGCTGAAGAATAAATATGAAGTGCTTCAGAATTGGTGGAAGAAGAAATAGTGTACTCAATATGTGGCAGAAAGTGAAAGAAACCTTAAGATCGTCATGCCAAGAGACAGTGGGTCCAAAGAAGCATCACCAGAAGGAGTGGATCACAAACAGAAACTCTGAACAAGATAGAAGACAGGAAGAAAAAAGAAAGGCAGCCAGTCAATTACAGTAAAACCAGGGCAACAAAGGGTAAGGCTCAAGAAGAATATGCAGAAGCACACAGGGTAGTGAAGAGGAGTATTCGGAACGACAAGAAAAACTATGTGAAAGGGCCACAGCAGCGGAGGCAGAACAGGCAGCATATGCAGGGACATAAAATGCTATACAGCATAAACCAAGAGACTCTCAGGGAAGATGAACAAGCCAGAAAGACCTGTCAAAGACAAGCAGGGAAAAACCATAAACAGCCTAGATCAACAGTTAAACAGATGGGCTGAACACTTTGAAGAACTCCTTAATAGACCAGCACCTCTGAACCCCCCCCCAGACATTGAACCAGCCAAAGTGGATCTCCCGATCTGCTGCAAAAAGCCCACAAGAGAAGAGATCAGGAAAGCCATCACCCTGATGAAAAATGGAAAATCAGCTGGACCAGATGACATTCCAGCAGAAGCACTAAAGGCAGATTTGAATACATCAGTAGAGATGCTATACCCTCTCTTTGGGAGGATCTGGGATGAAGAAGACATACCAGCAGACTGGAAGGAAGGTTACCTTGTCAAGCTTCCAAAAAAGGTGACCTCAGCAACTGCAGCAACTACAGGGGTATCACATTACTATCTGTACCAGGCAAGGTTTTTAACAGGATTCTATTGGAGAGAATGAAAGATATAGTAGACCCACAGCTGCGAGATGAGCAGGCAGGCTTTCGAAAAAACAGATCGTGCACAGATCAGATTGCAACACTTCGCATTATAGTAGAGCAGTCCCTAGAGTGGAACTCACTATTGTATGTCAACTTTGTGGACTTTGAAAAGGCGTTTGACAGTATAGATAGAGAGACCCTCTGGAAGCTCCTTCAACACTACGGAATCCCACCAAAGATAGTTAACATCATAAAGAATTCGTACAGGGGTATGTCATGCAGAGTAATCCATGGAGGACAGCTCACAAAAAGCTTCCAGGTGCGAACTGGAGTCAGACAAGGATGCTTGTTGTCACCATTCCTTTTCCTTCTTGCAATCGACTGGATCATGAAAAAATCCACCAGAGAACGAAGAAATGGAATCCAGTGGACATTATTGAGCCAGCTTGACGACCTAGACTTCGCAGACGATCTTGCTCTCCTTTCCCACAGCCACCAACAGATGCAGGAGAAGACAGATAAAGTCTCAGCCGCAGCACTCGAGGTTGGCCTCAATATAAACCAAGACAAAACCAAGATCTTAAAAATAAACTCCACCAGCACAAATCCCGTCACCCTACAAGGAAGACAGCTGGAAGAGGTGCAGTCCTTCGTTTACTTGGGTAGTGTTATAGATCAGCAGGGTGGCACAGAGGCAGATGTCAAATTGAGAATGGGTAAAGCCCGAGCCGCCTTCATGCAGCTAAAGAATGTCTGGTCCTCCAGAGAGTTGTCCTTAGACATCAAGATTAGACTCTATAACACCAACGTGAAATCAGTCCTGCTGTATGGAGCGGAAACGTGGAAGATGTCTAAGACTACACTAAGGAAAGTCCAAACATTTACAAACAGCTGCCTCAGAAGAATCCTCCAAATTCGCTGGCCAGACACCATCAGCAATGTCAGCCTTTTGGAAAAGACCTGCCAACTCTCAGCTGAAGAAGAGATCAGAAAGAGGCGATGGGGCTGGATAGGACACACCTTACGCAAACTGGCAGCCAGTATCACAAGGCAGGCACTGAGGTGGAACCCCCAAGGTAAACGGAAGAGAGGTCGCCCAAGAAATACCTGGCGTCGAGACCTGGAAGCGGACACCATTAAGATGGGACACAACTGGAACCAGCTGGAGAAGATAGCAAAGGACAGAGGACTCTGGAGATCTGTTGTTGGTGGCCTATACCCTGCCATGGGTGAAAGGCAATGATGATGAAGCATCTGAGCTTTTAGCGTCCAGGCTCAATGAAAGAAATTTTCTCAAACCAGAAGTTAAAATAACATTTTATCGTAAAAGAGAAGAGTTTCTTCTTCCATATTTCAGCCAAGAGGAAGATCTTGTTTACTGTAATGACATCCCTGCACTTCTGCTCCGAATGGGACTACAAGACTACCATTCCAAAGACTGGCGTCTTTTTATAGACAGTTCCATCAGAAGCTTGAAATGCGTTCTGTTACACAATGGTAACCGTTATGCATCTCTTCCCATTGCTCACTCAACAACACTTAAAGAAGAGTATGAGAATATCAAAACAGTATTGCAGAAAGTCCGTTATTACGAGCATTAGTGGTTAATTTGTGTTGATCTAAAAATGGTAAACTTCTTGCTTGAGTAGCAGTCAGGATACATAAAATACCCATGCTTCGCCTTTGGGATAGCAGGGCAAGGCAAGATCATTGGACAAGAGTGGCATGGCCTGCAAGGGAAACCATGACTGTAGGTAAAGAAAATATCATCAACAAGCAACTGGTTGACAAAAATAAGATCATTCTCCCACCGCTTCATATCAAATTAGGTTTAATGAAACAATTTGTTAAGGCTTTGGACAAATCTGGCAAATGCTTCAAGTATATTTGCAGATTATTCCCCGGATTGAGCATGGAGAAGCTGAAAGCTGGGATTTTTGATGGTCCTCAAATTCGGAAACTCGTCAACGATCGAAATCACCTGAAGCTTCTTCATGGAACAGTTTTGTTTCAGTTATCATGAACTTCTTAGGTAATAACAGAGCAGAGAATTACGAAGAACTGGTGTAAGATATGCTAGCTAACTTCAGAAACAGTGGAACAAATATGAGCATCAAGGTACATTACCTGCACAGACATTTAGACAAATTTCCAGGTAACCTTGGGGACTTCAGTGAGGAACAAGGCGAGAGGTTCCATCAGGATATGAGGGTGATAGAGAAGAGATATGAAGGAAGATGGGACCTACATATGATGGCTGACTACTGTTGGAGCCTTCAGCGCAATATCACCAACGGCACATGCAAAAGGTAGTCGAGCAAACAGCGATTTGCTAATGCATTACCATAGACAATTAACATATTAATTAATTAGACATAATTAGTTTTTCAAATGAAATGTTTTCTTCTTTAACACTATTACACATATTGTTGAACAAATTTCTGCATGACTATTAACAGTTTCACTACTATTTGTTAGTATACTATTATACTTCATGCGATTCTTGACAAATTCCATACACGGTGCATACATAATTTAATTAATTTTAATTATCTCGTAAAATAGAGCCAATCTAGCAAAAGCACTTACATATTCTAAATCAGCATAGTTGACTTTGTATAAAATGATTCAAATATCACTGGCAATGAATTCACTGTTTACCAGTGTTATCATTTGATTTTAAATAAGCTTTGACTTATTGTCTCTAACAATGTAGAAAAGTAATGTTTAATTATATAAACAATATAATATATCATTAATTTCTTATCTTTGGAGTTTTTAGTAAAGATATTAAATTTAATTTATCTTGTAATTTTGTTGTTTCTGATTCTGAACTTTCTATACGAGCAATTTTGCAAGGAGGAAGACCATAGTGAACAGAGTCATTGCAACTAGACTGAGATTTTCGTTTCAGCCAGTCAATAATGCATGTTGGAGAACTTGTCAGGTTTGATTTTGGCTTCTGAAGGTCTAATTTCTGAACAGATGGAGACAATGGTGTTGACTTTGGGACTGGAGCATCTGAACTTTCTATACGAGCAATTTTGCAAGGGGGAAGACCATAGTTAACAGAGTCATTGCAACTAGACTGAGATTTTCGTTTCAGCCAGTCAATAATGCATGTTGGAGAACTTGTCAGGTTTGATTTTGGCTTCTGAAGGTCTAATTTCTGAACAGATGGAGACGATGGTGTTGACTTTGGGACTGGAGCATCTGAACTTTCTATACGAGCAATTTTGCAAGGGGGAAGACCATAGTTAACAGAGTCATTGCAACTAGACTGAGATTTTCGTTTCAGCCAGTCAATAATGCATGTTGGAGAACTTGTCAGGTTTGATTTTGGCTTCTGAAGGTCTAATCTCTGAACAGATGGAGACGATGGTGTTGACTTTGGGACTGGAGCATCTGAACTTTCTATACGAGCAATTTTGCAAGGGGGAAGACCATAGTTAACAGAGTCATTGCAACTAGACTGAGATTTTCGTTTCAGCCAGTCAATAATGCATGTTGGAGAACTTGTCAGGTTTGATTTTGGCTTCTGAAGGTCTAATTTCTGAACAGATGGAGACAATGGTGTTGACTTTGGGACTGGAGCATCATAATATGTACTAGTAGCTGCAAAGAAATCAAATAATACAAGATTACTATGAAAGAAGCGTTACATGTAAAAAAATCTTTTTTTTACTTTTCTAATATTTTCTGATGGAGAAATAAAAATGTAATGCCTGACCTCTGTCTTTGGAAATTCTCTCTGCCTTTCCAAACCACTGAGGGTGGAATTTTTTCTCCAATTCACGGCAACAAACACGCCAAAATTTGGCCTTAGTATCATCTGACAGTGTTACAAGCTGTACAGTATAAAAAAATACAAATTACAAAACAGTATCAATCTTTTAAATTACAACAATAACCACTATATGACAATCGTAAAAACAAAATCTATTGAAATATAAAAAAATAAAGCAAGTTCACCTTAGTCAAATCATTAGGACACCAAGCAACACTGGTCACTTCAGCTGTATGTGACTTCAAGACAACAGGAGCTGTATGAGGTTTGTCAATCTGGAATAAATAATTGATTGTATCTCGAAATATTTGTATGTTAGGGCACTTGTATGTCAAGGTACCACTGTAGAACTAAAAACAATATAATCCAGAAAATTTAAACTTTAATACAATTTATTTATATTATTGCTTAACATTATCCACATAATTTAAGCTCAATGGATCTTCTAAATACATTTATAATCAATAAAGTGCAAAACATAATAAAATGTTAATCTGTGCTTGTCCAAGCACATGTTACAATTGATAATAATAATAAAAAAAACTTTACCTGCCAAATATAAGCTAGCTCATCACTGGAGCCACTCAGCAAAAACTGATCATCAGGACTCAGGGCAGATTTAACATAAAAAGTAGAATTTTTATGTCCTCTCCATGTGCGAACTAGAAACAAAATAATTGTATTTTATAAATCATTAAGGAAAAAAATGATTTAATGAATCACTAAGGAGAAAAAATTATGAACTCAGTTTGAAAAAATTATAAAAGCACAAACCTGGAGTAGATTTGTAGGCAGCCATATCATATTCATAGATCACATCATCAGTACAATTAGCAAATAAGCGCAATCCATTAGAAACCTGAACCAGGCTTGAGTACCCTATTGATTAAAAAGTTAAGATTTTGGTAAACACCAGTTATTAGACAAACAGTTACTAATATAAGAGAGGAGATAATTATTTACCATGCTTCCTTGAGTTATTGCCAGGATAATGAAATGTGTGAACTGGTTTAGGCTGCTTTGTTTTATAATTTTTTCTGATGTCCCACACCTTCAAACATCTGGGATGAGAATTGATTATAAAATGATTAATATACTTTTAAAATTAAACAGTTAAGGTTAAACTGTTAACATAAAATTCTCCAAAAAGAATCTTTAATTTAATATAAAATTAAAAGATAATGATGCATCTGTTTTCCTTAATTAAATTTGGCACACATGTAGATTCTACATGACGATGCACTAATTAAATAATCTAAAATTAAAGCTAAGAAGCATAAAAAAAATATATAAAGCCTTTTTATAAATAAACTTTCATTTAAGTTCATACAAATATGATCTTAGGAATTATTTTTTAATATAGCTTATTTATAAAAAATGTTTTTTTGGTTTGTAAAAAAATAAAAATTTTAGCTGATACATTTCCTTTAAATTATACCATTAAAATATTGCATTATTCTGACAGGCTTGAATATTAATACATGCATATGTAGTATGCCTATAATGCTTAAATTTTGTATAATATAAAACATACACATACATGGTTTCTAGAAACATCAACCTTAAATAAAATGTTTAATTTCTTTTCGAATTAACAAAGAAAAAAAAAACTGCCAGAAGTTTTTGTCCATGATTCACCAGCTATTTATTTTTTCCAAATCTATGCTTTTATCAACTTTAAATTGAACAGAAAAAATACTTTCAATAAAACATACCCATCAACAGCACCAGCAGAAATAACATAAGTATCATTTTGAAAAAGAACGGCAGTTACACTTTGCTGAGCATTCTGTTGCTGAACACACTATGCAAAAGGAGTAAAAATTAAATTTCAGTTGTTTGTATAAAAGTATAATCCTTTTCAAAGAGGCAAATATATATGTAATGTAAATAGTATATTAACTGACACACATTTTAACGATGTGAAATCATGTTATCGGTTAAGTTTCCAAAAAAATTATTGACTCAAATAATGTATACATTTTTTAATTTTAGATTTTTTTGTGTTACAAGCTAATTAATCAAGCAAGCTAACCTTTGATGTCTTCTTTCTAATTTTTGGTGTTCCTGTATTTTGTTGCAAAACATGAGCATTACTAATGGTCAACACTGGTGGTATTGCACCATCTGTGTAACACATACAATATCAAAATAAATTAGAAAAAACATAAAAAATTAACACTAAAAATTGTATCAATTGCTGATATTTTTCTCATCCTATATACCCTAACTGGAACCAGAAAACCACAGCATTAAAATTTAATCTGCTAACCTCTAGAAGAAATTCTTTTGTCCCACATCATTATATGTCCATCACGAGATCCAGTGGAAAACACTGCTATTATTGAAAAAACAACATTAGTTTAAAAAAGACACACCAAGTCAGGAGTAAAAAAAAAACATTGGTTTAATTAATTCAAAATTTGCCTGATAGCATTGACTGATTTTCTTTTACTAGTACCACAGATAATTGTCTGACAGATAATTATAACAAGCACCAGTGTTTGTTGATTGAAGCAGTGTTGAGCATGTTTTATGGACTGAATTTCCTATCTTTAAACATTATAATTAGGACAATTTAAAAAAAATTTAAACATGTTCGTCATGTAATTTAATAATCATTCAATAAAAAGTGATCATGATATGAAATAAATGTTGAACAGTTACCATCGTCTCCGGAGCGACAAGAAATTGACTTGACACTGCTATTGTGCCCTTTAAAAACTTCCAATTTAGCACATGTTTCTATGTCATGTAATATTATCTTCTGATCACCAGAAGCAGTAAGTATTTTGTTTTCCTCCTGCAGCCATTCTAGATCAAATACTGCATTTGCATGAACTTGCCAAGCTAGTTGTAAAAAAAAATTCTTAGAAGTTTATCATTACCTAAGTTAAGTATTAAACTTGCAGAAGTAAAAACTGAATATCTAATGACACTAAAAATGTTAGTCACTAAATTTTTTATTAAACTTTGACTAACTTTTAATCACAGCAGCTTGCCCTGTTTTATGTGTGTTGTAAAGAACCAGGTAGCCATCTTCATCAACTATGCCAACAACATGCTGCCACTGGAACACTATGAAAAGGAAAATGTCTGTATTAACTTTCATTTTGATAACTTGTACATGTAGTAGCTAACTATCTACAGAAAGACAGTTGAGAAAATCTCCTGGCATTAAAATCAGAAGTGTGTAGAAAGTTGTACATCTTTTTTTTTATAAATCTGTAGTCAACTAAAAATTAAACTCTATTTGACGGCTTAATAAAAAAAGGGTTGGTTTGAAAGTTGTCACAAGTTGGGTTAAGTTTGGATAAAATCTTCCCTCACTTTTTCTATGACATAAGCAGTCGTAAACCCAAGGGGAGGTTTACACTTAATAAGACTGTCTAGTATAAGGCAACTATGGGAGAAAAATATTTAACTGTTTAGATCACTGTTTTTAAAATAGGATTTTCACATATTAAACAAATACAGTTTTTAAATGGTCCAGACTCATACCTGAATAAATCATTTAGCTACCTCAACCGCTTGCTAAATATTGGAAAAACTATATTATTACCATTATAATTTTTAGGAAAACTATGAAAGAAAAAATTAATTACATCAATCATTTTAGCAAAAGCACATGCAATTGGTGCTAAAATCTGAAAGACTTTATATAATTCAGTTAATATTACTTTACTCACTTTTAGAAAAAGCGCATGCCAGTGGTGGGACAGACATCTAAAAAAATAAATAAAAGAATTGAATTTATTGTAAACAAATTAATTTATAAATTATATAGATCACATAAAGACTAAATTTACAAATGAAAAGACTGAAAATTAACTTTAATTTTTGGCCACATTTTTCTTAAGAACAAGATGGATGAT
This sequence comes from Bulinus truncatus, assembly GCA_021962125.1. Taxonomy (NCBI): domain Eukaryota; kingdom Metazoa; phylum Mollusca; class Gastropoda; family Planorbidae; genus Bulinus; species Bulinus truncatus. Next base: position 4,313,496 of record JAGDYQ010000038.1, on the reverse strand, counting down.
TTTTTTTGGTAAGATTTATCAGTTTAAGTTAGATTATTATTAAATTGATGTGTACTAAAACTCACCCCATCACTGTCAATTGTAGAATATTCATCTGTACTGTAGTTCTTGAACTTTTTAACAATAAAAGAAATATCTAAAGCAGGCGTAAGCTGCGTAGCTGGGGAAAAACAATTTTATTTGAATTATAATAGTAAAATATCTGAGACACGTTTCAAAACATATTTTCCCTTTATAAGTGATATAAAATGAGATAATTTGTAAATAAACAAAACAAGATTGCCGGTCTGCATGACATGAAGTTATTGCTCAGCCAAAGGATGGGCCAGCAATTGCTGTGCTTACCTACCTAAAATTTCTTAAACTAATCATTTAAAATGGATGAATCTCCTTTTAAATTACTTTTTGCTTAAGGTAAGTTTTGGTATCTGCCAAACTTCTTAGTAAAAATGATAACTGCCAGTTTCGAGAGGATAGAATTTACTTGGAAATACGATACAATTCAAAATATGAACTGAATTTATATAAATTTTTTAAATTTTAATCATTCAATCACTGGATCAGTGTCTCTCAATATTAAGCAAAATTTACAGATTGCCACAAAATATTTTTTTTAAACACGTGTTCGGCACTGTATACAGCCAACAGGGAGAGAACATCTTATGTCCCGGCATTGTGTATTAGTGACTCATCAGTGGATTCCTGGGCATATGGACGTACCAACTTCCGTTCAAAGTCGATACATGCCCAAGCGCAGCCAGTGAATGCAGATAAGAGCAGCGTGTGCCAAGATCAGGCTCTTTGAGCAAACTATGTGGTTCTCGAGTTGGGACACAGCTCAAGTTCTCAGCTCGCAGTTATCACTGAGAGAATTCAGAGAGAGGGCATAAGCCATGTTTAGATATAATAGACAGCAGAAGCTCTGTATAAAACTTGCAGAAACTTAAAAAAAAAACCTAGATTCTTATATATTTTTGCCCACCAGCCAGGGCTTTAGAATCTCAACTAATTCCAGTAAAGGCTATCGTACAAATACAAAGCATTCTAGGTTTGCACATTTTTTCATAAATGCTAGAATATGGATTAATCCATTGCTGATAGGCCACTCACAAACAAGATTTTCACAAATTTTAGCTGTCTGGCCAGGCTGCATCTGTCACACTTACATACAAAAATCTGCATATCAATTCCTGGCCAGGCTGCATCTGTCACACTTACATACAAAAATCTGCATATCAATTCTGGAAATAGTTCTGATGTAGAATGTCCACAAAACTAGATTTTCCATTCTTATTTTTGTCACCAGCTAAGGCTGGCATCCATCCACCGGACATGAAGCAGAGTGAAACATTTCAATCTGAACTAAATATATTCCAGAAAAATCACTTAAAAATCATTGTTTTTTTTTTTTAATCTCCATTGGAAGTATTGGGAAGACACACCCATCCAATGGCAAAGGATATCAAAAGAACTAATTAATTTTGATACGTTTTTATAAGTATTTGAAGCGTGCATACTGAAACGACCATAAAGACCTGAAGTGAGGTCATTTGCAAAACTATGGTGAGTATCATATGTTAAAAGTAAAGTAAGTTCCCTTAGTCCGGATGGGCCATCTGGGCAGATGAAGTGTAGCATTCATCTATTTCTATAACCTCTGCATATGAAGGGATTGTGAGCCCATCCGCCTTTACTTCCCCAAATCAGGTACTCAGTTAATGCTTGGTGGACTTGTGGGATGACGTCATATATTAGGTGACATTAAAATATCTCCAACTGCTGACTACCCAAGGATGGTCTCTGGCAGTCACCCAACGTCCCAAGGTTGCCACTTTATACAGCCCCACTCACTAACTAATGGAGTGTACATTTTAAAGGTGTCTTTGATTGTATTTGAATGGCAAAGTACTTAAGTTTTTTTTTGATTTATAAAAAAAAACACCAAATAATAAAACCAGAAACTTTCACACACACAATTTAATAAATAGCTTAATGATAGAAAAGCCAAAGGGAAAAATACAAAAAACACGTTCAAATTTCTAAGCATGTTGCTTGTATTCTAAGGTGGAATTTTAATGAAAATCGGTTTACAAATTATTAAACATTAAGGCATTTGGATTTAGAAAACAAATAAGGGAGGCGGGGGGGGGGGGGGCAAAATTGTTAGTGTCACCTCAAGTGAGCTATTAAAGCCACTATGACAGGTTATGGAGTATGGTACATCCAAATTTACCAGCAGTCAGACATGACGAAGTTTTGCAGTTTTATTAGTTAAAACCCACAGTAATACAAATGGCTTTTAAATAAACATACCTGAAGAAGTCCCAGCTATCGATCTCTGAAAGAAGTAGTTAGTTAGCATTACTTTATTTGGAATGACAGTATTTTTTTACCCAGTGTTTGTATCCTTTTGTGAGACGCTATTTCTTTATCCCGCGTAAGTCGGAAAAAAATTTACTTTTTGCATCAACCGCTATACAGTGTTGCCAAATGTAAAATTGTTTTAAATGCCAGATTTTAGAGGAAAAAATGCTAGAAAATGCTAGATTTTTTTTTTCAAGTGCTGAAAAAAATGCCAAAAAGTATTTTTACTTACTAATTATTTTTTATTAAGGACAACTTCAATAAAATGTTATTATAAGGTCATAGGTCAGGTGGCACACCTTATGAATTATTTTTTCATTAAGTAGTATTAATCTACATATCCAATTTAGCTTGATATTTCTTTAGAAAATTCAAGATTTGAGCAGGACTTTGTTTTGCCCGTTTGAGATACATTTCACTGAGAGAATTCTTGAAAGTACTTTGTTTCTCTTTTTATTTTTCCCCGATTTTCATACCGCTGTATAACTGCTCCAAATATAAAAAGGCTAAATTGGCAACATACTCAATATAGGGCGGTCACGTGTGATGTCATACAGACGCGAGATTGTAAACAGTCGCCATTTTGTTGAACCAATGTTGATTTTCTGATTAGTTTTAAAATAACGATCAGCTATGTAAAAGGCTGTGAAACTTGCAGCGGCAGTTTAGGATACTAAGAGTAAAAAAAACAACACCAAAGTGAAATAAATAAACAATTTACTAAACACAGAGGATGTCAGTTTCTCGACAATTTTTACCGATGGAATGATAGTAAAGTGATGATTGATAACATGCGGCTTTGGGCCGGGCATTTTGTTTCAGGTAAGAATTTTAAACATTTCAAAGCATGTTAATATAAAGAAATAATAATAGTATTTGACTCAATGGGCAATTCTTATTATATTAAACACCAATTAGAAGATTTTATTAAAAAAGTATATGAATAATTGTATAATATTAATAATTGCATTGCTAATATTAGCAATAACTATAAATTACAAAACTATTATTCTTGCTTAATTGTAACCTTTTATTAAATCTATGGACATTACAATATAGATTTATTGGTGAATGTCATGAAATTAAATATTTAAAGCATATTAATGGGAAAGATTAAATATTTTTCAACATATTAATGGTAAAGATTAAATATTTTACAACATATTAATGGAAAGATTAAAAAAATACAAAAAAACTATCTTAAAAATCGTATTTATTATTTTTTTTTAAATTTTAGGTGGACCTGCTCATTTACAAGATACTGGTACTACAAATGTTGGCTGAGCATCTACACTTTGTTACTAGCTGGTACTAAAGATGCTGACTTGTTACCTATTTTGTTACTAGATCATAACAGTATGAATCTGCCTCATGTTAAAGCTTTCATTTAAGAAATATGAGCAGTGTACAGAAGAAAATAGTTGCCCAGAGTCTGGTTTCTCTGCAAAGCACATTGATGTCAGCCAAAGGGCTATATAAGTACCAGTAATGGGCTGTCAGCATTATAGCGCCCTGCACAATGAAATTATCCCTGATGTTGGTGAAAAATTCGAGCTCACCCTATTAAGCCAGAAACTTATTACCTTCAGAACAGCGTAAACAACTGTACCCATTGTAAAATAAATGATACAAAAATAGTATCATTAAGCTGTTAAGTCAAATTTGACAATGCTGAAAATTCAAAATTAGTGACATGTATGGATGGTAACAGATTTAGGTGGAATATAGACATACAGAAATTACCTATCCCAACTTTACAGGCCTCTCTAGATGGAATATAGACATACAGAAATAACATATCCCAACTTTACAGGCTTCTATGTACTCAAATGTACTGGAGGCTCTACGTCAATCAATCCAATAATAAAATATATTTGGTTGATTCGCAACGAAAACACTGAATATACCTAGAAGGGGCTTTATGTGACGACTTCTCTGGATATAACATCACTGACTGAAGTAAAGCCAGCCTGTAAAATCACTTTGGAACTTAATTTTTAGAAAAATGATGTGCTACTGACAAGTATGGAACTGAATGAGGATTCTTAAATGAACTTTAAAGGTTAAATTTATCAAGTATTACATTGTTAAATCACATTTTAAAAAATCAACTACTTTTACTTAATAGTGCCTGTTTTAAAGCTTTATAGATTTTATCACATAGAAAGTTAAATATGTTTTTACCTAGTCAGCATTTATAAATTCACCCAAATCTAGTGCTAAAGACCATTCTATCAACACATATCATATGTATAACCAATCAAGTGACTAAACATACATTTCTAATGGCTTTATTATTTTATTTATTGTAATTTTTTTAATGAAATGATCAAAAGTATTTTTTTTACTATGACAGTGTATTTAAAATTATTAGTCAAACTGGGTGCAAGAAATATGGATTATGCCTCTAAGACAGTGGGTTTAAATTTTAAGCTTTAGGTGTCCACATAGATAACAGCATTGTCTTTATCATACCACTAAATAATTTAAATTTATTTATGGCTTATTTGGGGACTATTTTTAAAGTTATTAGTCGGCTGTAATTTAATGCGAAAAGGATTGGGTTAATCTAATTATCTATTATGGGTTATGTCAATTATTTTTAGTTATAACATTAATAAAATGAATATAACATATAACTCGTATAATTAAAGTGTATTATTCTTATATTATAATGATTTAAAAAAATGTATTGCACTATAATTATTCTTAATTATACAAATTAGAGAAATTCAAAAAAGATTTGTTTAAAATCCACATTTTAGCATCCACTAAACTAGTTGCATCATACATGTGTTAAGTTTTTAAATTAATTTTTCATATGACAGTTAATTTTATCAATTTGTCTTGCATCTTTAACTACCATGACTTCAACTTAAGTTTTAATAATCATAGGCATAGCTACTAATCAAATAGTTACATGTTTAATTTTCAACTAATATCTTTATTTTTTTTTTTAATTACTTAAAAATGTGAAATAAATGTCAATAAAAAATTAAAAGATCTACCATTACTCCTTTTTTTCCTCAGTTTTAATTTTATTAGTAATATTGCTGGTATTCTCTTATTATGTCTGTAGAAGTAATAAGTAGGCCTATAAGACGTCTTAGTAACTTAAATAGCATTTGGTTTGGTAATGTAAAATAAAACAAAAAAAAACAAATTACTGAAAACTTGAAACAAGAAATATTATGAACACTCAAGAAAAAGTTTATTTTTTCTAGCAAGGCCATTGACATTATCTATGGCATGGGAATGATCGTGCTTTGCAGTTATTCTCTTTTTCGGTCAAATTTAGTTATTTTCTATTGGACCAAATCAATCGTCGCATATAAATTTAATCCCCTCTATGGTGTCTACAATAAAAAGTAATTTAAAGAAGGAATTTTTTTTACAGTACATTACTAATGTCATTAGTACTGTCCGGTTTATTAAGTTACTATTATCGGTAGCTATCTAGGGAATGTAGCCTTGGTTCAACAAAATGGCGATTTGTACTCTATCACGTGATTTTGGTCACGTGTTCGTGACCGCCCTATTGAGCAAGTTAAAGTGGAACAGTCAAACTATATCAAACGCCTAACGTATAACTAAACTTTGATATAGAATTTGTAATGATGGAAAAAAAATTTTAATTTTAGAGTTGCTTTTTACACACAACAATAATAGCCAACATAAAACATCACTTGTTGTCTGTGTAGCTGACAGGGTTAGATGGGTCAGGTCGGGACATATCCCATTTACAGTATTGAACAATAGTATGACACTGTCCAACACACCATACTGGTAAGTATACAGGCCCGTAGGGTGCGGGGGAGGGGCAGGGGGCCGGCCTCCGCTGCGTTTCGTCTGCTCCCCTCTGCTTATTTGTTCTACTTAGTAAAATGTATTACCTGCCCCCCCCCCCCTGCTATTGCCTGGCCACTGCTGTAGAATTTTCACGCTGCGGGGTTGTAGGCATTAGGCATAAAACTAGCACTCAGGTGTGGATGGGTCAGATCAGGGCACATTCCGTTTAGACTGAACAAAAGTGTGACACTGACCAACACAGGTATGCTCGTAGGGGGCGTAACCGTAAACGACCGCACTAGGTCCTAGGTAACTTAATCCCCTGAGAAAGTTGTGGGTAGCTTGTCACAAGAGAATGTTTTATAAAGGAAAACTCCAACTCAGCCATTAGTTTTAGACGATTAGTACACCGCCTCCTAGATAGTCAGTGAAGTCTAACAATAGAGACAGCCGTGATTTATAGCAGACAGTTGGGCGAGTTGGGCCAAGTCTTAGATAAATGGAATGTTTGGATCTCACTGTTTTTTTTTTTTATAAATGTATGTTTAGTCAATATTTCTTTTTTATGGACCAAAAAAAAACTGCTAACTTATTTCTTTTTAATGCTAGATTTCCTGCTAAATGCTAGATCAAAATTTTTGATGCTAGATCGCACAAATAAATGCTAAATCTGGCATTAAAAATGCTAAATTGGCAACACTGGCTATGGGGCTGCCAACTCTTTTCCAAAGAAATTATCCAGAAATAGATGAAAGAAATATCTAGAATTGTCTAAAATATGAAAACAAATATCTAGATTTTTATTTAACAGAAAAAATAATGTTAATTAATAATAATTTTTTTTCACTTACTATCAATTAAGATTTCATTTTCAAATAATTTAATTTAATAAAAGAGAAGTATCAATTTACGGATTCTGTTTAATAGTGTAAGGTTGTAAAATACACGACCTATTAAAGAAAAGATTATATAAAAAGAAAATTTAAATGGGGGGGGGGTCATATTTTAAATTTTGTTTTTCCTGTAGATTGTTTTAACAATCAGTGTTGCTACAGGGCCACCGATAGAAAATCTTAGGCCTGAAAACTAGGACCCCATTAGCTGCCCCCTCCACAAAAAGTTTTTTTTCTATCTTTAATCCCACAGTAAAAGGGCCAGACTTGTCACAGTGAAATGTAATAATTAAGTTGGTTTTAAACTTGCGGGAATCTGTGGGGATAGGTATGTACTAAGCTAGAACCCCACGGGGAGGAAACCTACAATCCTTAATCCTTTGTCACTTAAATTAGATGAGTGACCATTAGCACCAGAGATTAGATAAGTAACCATGAGCTAGAGACTTGACACTCCTTGAGCAGTGCTCGATTTAAGAAAAAACCAGTGCCGGGGGAGAACAAAAATTTCTGCAGAGCCGGGGATAAATGTCTATGGTTTCATCCCCAGCAGGGATATATTCGCTAAAGCAGAGCGGGGATGGCAGTTCTCAGTGCCAAGGTTATCCCCGGAATCCCCGACGGTAAATCGAGCCCTGTGGCGACATGATGTAATCCCAGGTGAACGACATTGACGATTCACACATTGGACAAACTATTGTCTATGCCAGGGGTCGGCAACCTTTTGAGAAGGAAGAGCCAAAAGTTAAAATTTGCATTTTCCCCAGTTTTTAAAGAGACGCTAAAATTTTTGTTTCAATATTATGGTATTTGATTATGCCGCAATTCGACATCGAAAGAGACGAGCCACAGGTTGCCGACCCCTGGTTTAGGCTAGCCACTGACAATCTAAAGCTTGCGAGCCAAGTATGATCCGTTGAACTGTTTGATCAGCCCTGTGGCTTCACCCTATTCTCGTTGTATCAGATAATACGAGCAATATGAAGGCTGCATTTAAAGAGATCAAGAATCAGCTTTGCATGTCATATTATTAGCATGGTTTGGTGCATGGTTTGAATGAAAAAGAACCCCATGGTTTATTTCCACATGAAATTTCTCAACTGGTGTAAAAAAAACAAAAAAAAAAAAAAAACAAAGAGCTCGATCATAACACTTGCTAAGCAAACAAAAGTATAAAGACATATTACCAAGTAGGCCTACTCTAAAGCACGATGTATTAGTGTTTTGACAATACTGAAGTCAGTAACATCCAATTTTGTAGAATTGTGTGCCTTAAGTAATGAAATTGAGGTCAGAAGACAAATTCTACGTTGTTTGTCTGACATTGAGGAAGGACCGATGAAGAGTGTAATAGACACATTATAGACATATTATTTAGAAACATCAACAAAATGGTTAGGCCTATCTTCAGACAAATCCAATAATTCACTTGGTACTAAGTTGGTACTGCCAATCAAAATAAAACTTCAACAACACTGAATCCTTAAAACTTTAAGTGTCTTTATTTGTTTAAATATAAATTCGCAGTTTATTTTTTTAATATAAATTTGCTGTTTCACTTTTTTAAATATTAATTAGCTGATTCATTTGTTCTGAAATACATTTTCTTGTTCATTTGTCTTAATATAAATAGATTGATTATTTTGTTTATAATTTTAAATTTTAAATTATGGTTAGTCCTTATAACTAGTTAAAACATGTTGTCATGAGGTTTTTTTTTTTCAAGCCGGTACGGGTGCAGATCTCTAACGGTAACCCATATGAGTGAACTTTTTGACCTCCCTCACGGTTTCATTCTCAGCAGATTTATTAGCCCACAAGGCCATCTTAACGTATGGGGGGGGGGCATAATGGTAGGTTCTATTGTGTGCTCATCACAATGTTCCCATTGCTGGGCCACACTCAGGTACGGAACCAGGGCAGTTGTCCTAATCTTCAGGCCACCAAATAACTGGAAGAGTCTAATCACTTGCTCGGGATGAGAGGGGGGGGGAGTTCATAACTATAGCAAACCCATGTAAGCTGAAAATGTTCTTCATTTTAATTTTGTTGTAATGGTCTCTAAACAATGCATGCGCTGTAAAACGACACTGCTTGCATTTTTTTATAACATACTTATCTAAATGTACAGGTGGTTAACAAAATCTGTTATATCAACCAAAAATTTATAATTACCAATGAGCTCTATATTTAAATTGTGCTTCAACCTCCCAAAGTACGCACCTATAGGACAATGCCCAGGACGAAACTGGGCAATTAGTGCCTGCTCAACCCTCCTGAGCCCCCACCACGGGTCAGTTTTGGACGGCCGCTCCATCTGACTGTGGACATTTCTGCCCGTCACCCCATTTTCCTAATTCGAGAACCACCGAGTTTGCTCAAAGAGCCTGATCTTGGCACACGCTGCCTCAAGTGAGCTCTTATCCGCACCCATGGCCTGCGCTTGGACATGTATCGACCTTGCAAGGAAGTCGGCCCGGTCATTCCAGGGCACGTCCATATGCCCGGGGATCCACTGTACAGTCAATAATACACAATGCAAAACTATCTATAACACTGGTAAACAGTGAATTCATTGCCAGTGATATTTGAATCATTTTATACAAAGTCAACTATGAATATGTAAGTGCTTTTGCTAGATTGGCTCTATTTTACGAGATAATTAAAATTAATTAAATAATGTATGCACCGTGTATGGAATTTGTCAAGAATCGCATGAAGTATAATAGTATACTAACAAATAGTAGTGAAACTGTTAATAGTCATGCAGAAATTTGTTCAAAAATATGTGTAATAGTGTTATAGAAGAAAACATTTTCATTTGAAAAACTAATTATGTCTAATTCATTAATTAATTAATATGTTAATTTCTATGGTAATGCATTAGCAAATCGCTGTTTGCTCGACTTCCTTTTGCATGTGCCGTTGGTGATATTGCGCTGAAGGCTCCAACAGTAGTCAGCCATCATATGTATGTCCCATCTTCCTTGATATCTCTCCTCCATCACCCTCATATCCTGATGGAACCTCTCGCCTTGTTCCTCACTGAAGTCCCCAAGGTTACCTGGAAATTTGTCTAAATGACTGTGCAGGTAATGTACCTTGATGCTCATATTTGTTCCACTGTTTCTGAAGTTAGCGAGCATATCTTGCACCAGTTTTTCGTAATTCTCTGCTCTGTTATTACCTAAGAAGTTCCAGACAACTGAAACAAAACTGTTCCATGAAGAAGCTTCAAGGTGATTTCGATCATCGATGAGTTTCCGAATTTGAGGACCGTCAAAAATCCAAGCTTTCAGCTTCTCCATGCACAATCCGGGGAATGATCTGCAAATATACTTGAAGCAATTGCCAGATTTGTCCAAAGCCTTAACGAATTGTTCCATTAAACCTAATTTGATATGAAGCGGTGGGAGAATGATCTTATTTTTGTCAACCAGTTGCTTGTTGATGATATTTTCTTTACCTACAGTCATGGTTTCCCTTGCAGGCCATGTAACTCTTGTCCAATGATCTTGCCTTGCTCTGCTAACCCTAAGGCACATGAAGCATGGGTATTTTGTACATCCTGACTGCTACCCAAGCAAGAAGTTTACCATTTTTAGATCAACACAAATTGATCACTGATGCTCATAATATCAGACTTTCTGCAATACTGTTTTGATATTCTCATACTCTTCTTTAAGTGTTGTTGAGTGAGCAATGGGAAGAGATGCATAACGGTTACCATTGTGTAACATAACGCATTTAAAGCTTCTGATGGAACTGTCTATAAAAAGACGCCAATCTTCGGAATGGTAGTCTTGTAGTCCCATTTGGAGCAGAAGTCCAGGGATGTCATTACAGTAAACAAGATCTTCCTCTCGGCTGAAATATCGAAGAAGAAACTCTTCTCTTTTCCTATAAAATGTTATTTTAACTTCTGGTTTGAGAAAATTTCTTTCATTGAGCCTTGACGCTAAAAGCTCAGATGCTTGCTTGGACAGATTTAGGTCTCGTATTAGGTCATTGAATTATTTTTGGCTGAATGGTTGAGGTGTTGAAGAACTTCCTTCATAATCGCTTCCACTGTTTTCACCTGCCAAAAACTCCAGATCTTGCCCCTCGTCGGAGTCTGATGGTGAAAGCTCTAATAATCCAGTAAACACTGGTATATGAACTTCACTGCTACGTGGAATTGGTCTCCTTGCAGATTCAATATCAGGATAATCCCACTTAGATTTCTTGTGGCGATTGAAGCCTTTAACATTCACAATACAAAAATAACAATCACCAAAATGGTCTTTCGGCTCTCGCCATACCATTGGTACACCGAAACTTAGACTTTTCTTCTCACCATTTGTCCACTGCCGTAGGCTCTCCACACAGTTTTTGCAGACCTTATGGGGACCCCAAGACATGTCTTGGTCTCCCAGCTTCACACCGAAATAAGCCAAATATGCCTGCTGCACAAAGTCGGTTATATTTCTTCTTTGCTTTTCAATCATGTGTTGTCCAGAGATGTAACAGAATACATTCTGATTATGTTTGCAGCATCTTCGTGATGAACTCATGATGTCTTTAGAAAGCAGAGATAAAATAGCAAAAAAAACGAAGTTATAACTTGGTATAGTTTAATTAAACAACAGACACCAAACGTATTGCATTTGTTTTACACAAAGGGTACAATCATATTTTCAAGGGTGTCCAATATCTCAGAAACTAGAGCCAATTCAGCAAAAGCAGTGGCAATTTTGAAATCAGCACCCATGAATTGCTATAAATTCATTCAAACATTCTTGGCAATTCGAAAAAAAAATTTTTTTGTTGAGCTGTGTAATCATTCTTATTATTATGGATAAATAATGTTAGCCAGTGGCGTCACTTGGGGGTGCGGGCCGCACCGGGTGACACCAAAATGAACAATTCAGATTTCATTTTAGAAAGAACTCGGTCTTGTTGGGTTTTAAACCGATCATAGATAAAAACATGAGTAGTATCATAGGGTGCCACCATGGGTGCCACCAAGAAGAGCATCTGGAGCTTAGGTAAATGAATACAATTCTTGAGATGGTTGAGATGCTATTCGAAAATGGCTCAATGTTAAAAGAGCAACTAATGAGATTAAAAAGAACAATCTACATGACAATAAAGCAGGGTCGTTTTAAGCTCATCGTAGCCCTAGGCCTTTTCAAGAATGCACCCACACTTCTTTGCGATTTGAAATCTAAATAAACTTTCCGAATTGTTAATTATTCTATGCAGATTCTATGTAGTAATACCGGTGTTACATCTTGCACTTTGCATTCCTTGTTTATCGCCAATCGTGTAGCCTACTTCTTTCTCTTACAAAATTTTAAAAATTAACGAAAGTACTTTTAAATAACCATGTCTGATGGATACAAGAGGAAACACGAGAGTGGATTTGAGAAGCGGCAGAAAAAGGAGGGGAAAGAAAAAGCATTAAAAAAAAATTCGGGGTTCGTTGCTGCAATTTATGAGCATAGACACTGATTGCATTACTGGCAATGGCGTAGTGAGGGTGGGCAAGGGGGCATCATGTCCCGGGCGCTACACACAAAAGGGGTGCCAAATGGTATATTTGACATATAATATTAAGAATGGGGGGGGGCGCTAAAAAGGTATTGTGCCCCGGGCGCGAGTTAAGCTCTCTACGCCACTGATTACTGGTAAAACTAGTAATACTAGTGATAATTACATTTCATTTACTTCTTCGGCCACAATGTACTCCAACAATACCGCAATACCACAAATAATATTGCCGGACTGTGCTGAAAAGTGAAACAACCGAAAAAAGTGTTACAAATTCTGTTATGGGTCACGTTGAAGCTGCTGTGTTTGATTTGCCTACAGACTCGGACTGTATATTAGGGTCAGTATGAGATGCTGGTTTGAAGCATGAGCTGCATGACAAAGAATACAGTTATTCAAGTGATCTAGCTGATTTGGGAAATAACTGCATATCTATGAAGTTATCATGCTGAACATCTTCCTTCACAAAATTTGGAGTCAGATTTTACATTAAAGGGTAGACAATTTGGTGACAAGATCAGATATGCACTCAAAAAATATTTTGCTAGAACGTTAATAAATGGTAAAAATGTCACGCGAGACTGGCTTCTCTATTCTCCTTCAACGGGTCAAGTTTTTTTATTATGTATGCAAGCTGTTTGACTACAACACCAGTTTTGCAAATCAGTTTATCGATTGGTTTTGATGACTGGAAAAACGCAAGGATTACATCACATGATAAGTCGAAGGATCGAATTGCTGCTCTGTCAAGGATGGTAGAATGTCAACAGACATCTAGAATTGACCAAAAACTGCAAAAGGAGAAGCAAACATTTAGCAAATACTGGACTGATGTTCTCAAGAGAATAGTTGCTGTGATAAGATTTCTTTCTGAAAGAGGTTTAGCTTTTCGCGGTGACAGCCATTTACATGACTGTTATAACAATGGAAATTACCTTGATTGCACTGACCTTTTAGCTGAATTTGATCCCTTTCTAACGGAAAACATTGAGAGACATGGAAACCCCGGAAAGGGGAATGTATCATATCTTTCTGTCAGTATATGTAATGAATTTATTGTTAATAGGATCCAAAGTATTGACGCAGATACTGTCTGAAATTAAGAATGCTAAATATTATGGAATTTGTATCGATTCCACTCCTGACATCAATCATGTGGATCAGCTGACAGTTGTTGTTCGCTATGTTCGTAAAAGTAGAACTGTTGTAGAGCGTTTTCTTCAGTTCATTCCAATTGAACAGTACTCTCAGACTTCGTGGTATAGATCATATCGGCAAATGCATAATATGAGTGATATTTATTCGGGAGTACAAGCTAGCTTTAGAGAGATTAATAAATTCGATGAGTGGGTGCCATGCGCTGCCCACAGCTTAAATTTGGTAGACTCATCTGCTGTGGTGAGCTGTTCAACTTCAGTCAACTATTTTGCTTGTGTTCAGTCAGTCTACACGTTTCTTTTTTTTTTTGCTTTCACAGCAGCGATGGTTAAAATTGACAGAGTGCCTGAAAGAAAAACCTTTATGTTGCAAGGGCTATCAGCAACAAGGTGGTCAGCACGAAGTGACGCTACTATAGCTTTGTATGCCATTATAAGGAAATTCGACAAGCATTGTCTGATGTTGCTTAAGCGACCTTCAACCACCAGCATCTATGCATGAAGCCAAATCACCCATAAATAGGGTGGACCATTTAGAGACAGCGTTAATGTGTGTGATTTGGAAAGACTTGCTCCAAAAATTGATATTGTCAACAAAGCTCTACAGGAGCCTGGAATTGCGTTAACGACCATCATCAACTTGTATGACAGTCTTGTTCTTAAATTTCATGATACACTCGATAAATTTGAAATGTACGAAGGTATAGCAAAAGTGCTCTCACAAACTGACTATAAAGAATGTACACATCGCAAACGACAGCGACACCGAATTCATGATCAGGCTTGCGGAGCCGCCAAATTTTTTTCCGGCTCCGACAAATTTGACGGCTCCGGCTCCCTATTAAGATAGAATCACACGAGACAAAAATTTTTGTAATTGCGCCACGCAAACATGCCGCTGATAAAAAGTTATGCAAATTTTGTCGCGTTCACCCCCATAGCAGGCCCGTAGTGTGCGGGGGTGCCAAGGGGGCCTGCCCCCCCCTGCGTTTTGTCTGGCCCCCTCTGCTTATTTGTATTATCTGCCCCCCTGCTATTGCCTGGCCCCTGCAGTATAATGCCTGGCCCCTGCTGTAGAATTTTCACGCTACGGGGCTGCCCCATAGTCAGGAACCTGAAAAATATACGCATGTCGGTTTTACTTAAAACAAACCATTTCAGTGCATCCAGAATCATATCATTATTTTCGACCGAGGTTTCACTAGTCGCCATTTTCATAAGTAATAAAAAGTTATTTCAATGATCACATTAGCAAATAGTACAATGATACATTATTTAAAATATTTTAAAGACTTCAGCAATTATATTTATTATTTACAAATTCGAAGTGACTATTCGGACCCGGGTACCAATAAACTCCGTTTTTTATTCGGACCCCGTCCCAATAAAGTCTGATTGTTATTCAGACCCGTGGCAAATATGCACTTAGTTAGCTATACATAAACTTTATTATTGTTTTTTAGAGCATTTTCGAAAAAAAAAAGCTCTATTGTCCCCGTTTTGTCTGTCTGTCTGTCCGTCATCACCCTAGATCTCAACAACCATAAGTCCTAGACCCATGATGTATATATCATTTTGTAGGTCTTGGCCTGCCAAGAAATGACTTTTTTCCATTTCGCGATCTGACCTCTCAGGGCCGTAAAAGGGGCCTTAGTACCGTTTTTTACTATATAAGCTATATTAATAAAGGAGCGCTATATCTCAGCAACTATAAGTCTTAGACCCATGATGTATATATCATTTTGTAGGTCTTGGCCTGCCATGTGTACATCAAAAGTTCATTTCGCGATAGGACCTCTGAGGGCCGGGCTTCAGGGCTCCTAAGGGGCTTATATATTATATATACACCTTGTACGTTCAATAACCCGTTCATTTGGTGCGAAATACTGCAGCACGTAGTTTCACCAAGATTTATTAAGAAACTCATCAAATGAAATAGTAAGCTTGTGTTCTGAGTTTAATTGAAAGTATCAGAGCTATGCAACAATTGATGGAGTTTTCGGACGATTGAATGACTACAATTTAGAATGTTTTCAATTATGAGTCCTATTTCAGTAACCACAAACCACTTGTAGTTAGATTTAAGAGACAATAATTTTTTTTCAAATATAAAGAAACGTCTTTATAATTATTTTTTTACAAATATATGCATTACACAATTGAATTTATAAACATTTCCAAAATTTACAAATATTGTTTTTTTATAATTGTTTGAATTGTATGATTTAATCGTTACTCAGTGTCTAGGGTTCCATTAAGCGGACTCTGTATTATTATTTTTTCGGGTTCCGTCTAATAAAGTTTAAATAGAGCTAAGCTAAGTGCATATTTGCCACGGGTCCGAATAATAATCGGATTTTATTGGGACCCGGGTCCGTATAGCCACAGCCTTATAAATCAATCTACTCTATTTCAGATATTCTGTTAATAATAAAATTGTTAAATGCCGAAGGCGACCATTTAGTTTTTAGTCAATTACAAATACGCGGCAGCCCCGTAGCGTGAAAATTCTACAGCAGGGGTCAGGCATTCTACAACAGGGGCCAGGCAATAGCGGGGGGGGGGGTGCAGGTAATACATTTTACTAAGTAGAGCAAATAAGCAGAGGGGGCCAGACAAAACGCAAGGGGGGCTAAGCCCCCCTGGTCCCCACACACGCTACGGGCCTGATTCGCGGTCAAATAATAATACGAAATGACGCGATCTATTTTTCGTCTTAGTAAAAATTACTTTTTGTATGTTTTTATACGTTATAATTTTATGAGTTGTGTGTGTGTGTGTGGAGGGGGGTGTAAAAGCTAAATTTGACTTAATTTTACTAGGTTAGGGGGGTGTCATCGAAAGTTTGACAAGTTGACAAAGGGCAGCGTTGGCGAACTTTTTTTGGGAGCGCGTATCCAAAATTCAACTAAAAAAAAACTTAATTATAGCAAAGTTCCAACGCTACAATTAAATTTAAAGGAAGTGACCAATGAGTCCCTACGTGCCGATTGTGCCATGGGTTGGCCACCACTGACATAGTAGAAGTGGGGTCTAAAATATTGTTGACCCCTTATGTAACTTATGTCGGTGAAACAAGGTACGTGTACTATTTTATGAAATAATTAATAACTGTAAAAATATATTTCAGCAGTATCATCAAGCCCGATTATTTAACATGGAACTTAGCACTAGGGAGCGACCGATATGCCTTTTTACCGATAGTCCGATACCGATATTCCCCCCCCCCGCATTTTTACTGATATCGATACCGATATTTTCTTTTTAGGGGCTGTCCATTATTTATGTCAACAAATTTTTGGCGATTTTACCTCCCCCCCTCCCCCTTGTCAACAACTTGTCAAACTTCCAGAGACCCCCCTATAAAATTACGTCAACATTTGATTACCCCCCCCCCCTAAAAAGGTGGCTTCCAAAATGTTTATGTGGCAAAATTAGTAGGAATATAGTTAGTTTAATTAAAATACTGAATGTTAAGCGAGTGTGTAACACAGAACTACAAATGCTGCTTAATTTTCCTATTTATTAAGTAATTATATTAAATTTAAAAAAGTAACATTGTTGGCGTCAACTTTTCTTGACCTCCCTCCTCCCCTTGTCAACAATTGTCAAAAATTTTCTGACCCCCCCCTCACCCTATTTTGTTGACGTAATTAATGGACAGCCCCTTAAGCAACAACAATGCCAAACACGTGTTTTTCTCGTGCTGTATGACGTATGTCAACCCATGTTCACATATTTTGTAACACTTCGCCCACGCGTGTCTTGTTTACCCCCCCCCCCCAACTTCCCATCTCCAAAAAAAAAAATACACACAGATGTTCACTAATTGTAGCATTCAAGGTCATACATTAGAATTAAGAAATGCCAATCCTATTGTTTCAAGGTCATATTTCTGATGTAATTTTATGTAGACGTGACAGTTTCTGTGTACGGGTTTTTTTTTCTTTTTTTTTTTAAATCTTGTCTGATCTGGTTATAGAATTGGGTTATTTACTGATTTTTTTTTTCTGTAACTCTGTTGTGAAAAAAAAAACAATGTATCGGCACCCAAAAAACGGCCGGTCCAATAGTTAACCCATAGTGCCAATATCGGTTCGACTATCGGTCGTTCCCTACAACAATCGGCCGATCCGATATTAACCGATATTGCCAATATCGGTCCGATACCGATACCGATCCGATTATCGGTCGCTCCCTACTTAGCACTATGAATGAAAGAGACAAGACAGCACATGTTGCAAGAGAAATATTTTAAAATCCATGTACTGAGCAGGTAGGGCTGCTGGTGGAGAAACCGTAATATACTTGGGCAATGCTGAGGAAAACTATGATCACTCAGATGAAGTTTTCAAAATGTTATCATCCAGTGCAACAACAATCGAATGAAACGTCATAGACTCATAGCTGTTTGCTCCAATTAAAATCGCTTACGAGGAGAGCAGAGAAATGTCTACAATCAACTTCACTCTACTTTAAATGAAAAAAATGAGAAAATTGGAAATGACAACACAGCAAAGGAGCTAACAACATGTACCCAAGCACTGGGAGGAATTAATGAGAATATGTAGCTCTTATCAGACCTCTGTGTTTTCATTTACCAAAAAAGCAAATGACATTTTTTAAACAATGGAAAATTTAAAATATCTTAAGCAACACATTTTTTTAGTCTTTTGGATTCACATTAAGTACATCCCTTGTTAGTTTATAATTGAATATACAATCATAAAAAAGAAATACTTGTGACAGTCAAAATTATAACACAAAAAATATTTTGAAAAATCTTTTTTTTTTTTTTCAAATATACGTTTATTAAAATGTACCAAAAAAAAGTAAACATATATTTCTTTAGGCTTACATCAGACAAATATTAATTATTTTTTATCCATTTGTGGCATAAAGATATACACATGGCGATCTGGATATCACCAGATGGAAAGACCGACTTAGTAACAAATACAATGAAATGAAAAGACAGCCTCAGACCATTACTTCACCACTTAGGGGCCGTCCATAAAGTACGTCACGCTATTTTTGACGATTTTTTACCCCACCTCCCCCCCCTGTCACAAAGTGTAACAAATCTCAGGACCCCCCCCCCCTAAAGTACGTCACACTTTTGAAAAAAAATTTCATTAATAGCTAATTAAAATTTAATCGAAAACTTAAATCGCACTTCACTATTAAACTGCCTTAAAATATTAATATTAAAAGAACTATCAGATTATTAAATGACTTTAATAGTAGAATAACCAATTGTCAACAGTAGTCTCAGTTAATCTTTGAAACAGTAACTCAAT
The DNA here is from genome assembly GCA_021962125.1 of Bulinus truncatus. Classification (NCBI taxonomy): domain Eukaryota; kingdom Metazoa; phylum Mollusca; class Gastropoda; family Planorbidae; genus Bulinus; species Bulinus truncatus. The sequence goes on along the minus strand of JAGDYQ010000038.1, from coordinate 4,294,461 downwards.
CAATTGACTTTGAAAAAAAAATGCAAAAATTAGACTTGAAAATTATATAATAAACATCATTTCTCTGCTACCTATTCATTTACAATGAGTGGGGTCAACTTTGAGATAATCTTCCGATTATGCATTCTATTGACACAGGATAAGAAGTAGATTAGCGAAACTGACCTCAACCAGTGATTAAATAATAAAAATGGCAACAAAACAATGCGACTAAAAAAAGGACTAGATTGACAAATTATGTGAGCAGCTGTGGTGCTATATTGAATATGTTTATAATAAGCCTGTGAAGTATGTTTTATTTTTAAAAAAATCACTAGAAATCATCCATCCATTGTGAAGATAAGTGTTCATCCATAGTTACGACTGACATAAATCTTTCCCCATCATCGTTTCCTGGAAGATTAATTGCAGAAAGATCAACTTCATCTTCATCTAGCCACTCAACATCCTCTGAATGTGCATTTTCCATGCTGCCAATAATTGCCATGAGTTCTCTTTGCCTTCTAGCAGCGATTCTCAAAGGAGGACGGATGCATTTTATCTGAGTTGATTCTGGAAAATTTGGGGTTGGCACATTCTCTTAGGTGACGGGTGGTCGAGTGGTGTAGAGCGCTTGACTGTCGACCGGAGGGTCCCGGGTTCGAATCTCGGTGAGAATCTTAGGACTTTTTCAGGTCCTGGTGAAAGTCCCCAATTCCACCCAGTTTTAAATGGGTACCTGACTTTATGTTGGGGGAGTTAAGGCGGATAGGCGTTGTGCAAACCACACAATCCCTTCATATGCCTAGGTTATAGAAACAGATGAATTCTACACTTCATCTGCCCCGATGGCCCTATAGGGCGCAGGAGAATTTACTTTTTTACATTCTCCTGCGCCCGAGCTCTGTGTTATCCTGTATTTTTCTTCAACATTGTTAGTGAGGCAAAGTATAAGTGACACACTTTGCAAATTCGATCATGTAAGCTGATCTGCAAAGATGGACAATAAAGATCATATGGTTGCACTTTAAAAACTCTTGTTGATCTTGGCATAATGTCATCAAATTTGAGAATTTGTGTCACAAACAATGAAGGACATTTATGAGCATCTGCATCTGCTCTTTCTGAAGCTCTGAGTCCATCAGTTGTTTGGTTGATTGGGATAGGATTTGAAGGAGGAAATAATCTCAAAGGTAAAACGTTGAAAAATGAGCTCCGTACTTTGTCGCAACATTTTATGTCCTGACATTTCACAATTTGAGTGAAGTATTGGCTGGTGCGAACATGATGGTCAAATCATTCCTTATCCTTCGACATCAGTCCTGCTGCATCCAATTCAGAATTCTCAGGGTTGATATATTCTGCAACTGTTGGAAATTGGTCAACAATCACATGCGACCAGATTTCAGCTAAAGTTTCACCTGCAACACTTGAAGTTTGTTCTTTCCAAATCCTCATTTATTGTTCTGCCCTGCGAATCAAAGTGATCCCATAATGTTCATTTGGCAATATGACACCAGACAATTCTATGCTAAATGGAGCCATTTGACGTTCCACGCGATTATAAGCATTTTTTCCTGGTGCATTAGTTGCAAGGAATAAGGCATCAAGATTATTTTAACGAAGTGATGGATTGCAACTTCAATTACTTTTTTTGTATTATAATACAAATTCCAAATTTCTTTATCAGTGATATAATTGTGCAGCAGACAACAAAGAAATAATAACACTTCCGTAAGGCTACACATAAAACAAAGCTTTGCAACAGTTTATTAGCGCTTCTAACTAGCATGAGGAATTGTGAACAACACATTGAAAAGATATGAATTTCATGCTATTTTGACATAAAACTAATTCAAGTGTTTCACAAAATTTTTTGAAAATTATTTTTAAAACTTTTAAGTTTTAATATAAAAATAAAAAATTAAATTAGAAAGAAAATTAAAAAATATATATAAAAATGTGACGTCACACTTGGCCTGACCCCCCCCTCCCCGCTGTCACAAACTGTCACACTTTCTTATACCCCCTCCCCCCCCCCTTGGAGCGTGACGTACTTTATGGACGGCCCCTTAGTGGTCTTAAACATAAATATAAAACTGAGTGCCATCAATGACAAAGCACATGGACATTACATTAAATTGAATCGAACACCCAAAAACTACAAGAAAAAGACATCAGATAGCCCTTATAAATTTCCTTCAAAAGGTGTTGCCCTAAGTAAGTCAAAAAATGTTAGCACTTTTTATATCTCCCCCCCCCCCTTCCTTTTCTTGTCAGAATATTATATAACAGTATGCGGATCTTTAATGAGTTTTGTTTGGCTCCCAATGAGTTAGTTCTGTTATTATTTCATCACTTTAATACTGTTTTTATTAAATTAAAAAATAACCCCTTGCCACTCACATCGACCTCACGTTATATAATTTTCATATTTGTTGTGGCTAGCTATATTGTGGACAAAAAACAACAACTAAAGTTATCGACTTATACAAGATGGCAAGTAACTTTCAAAATATATCAGTATACAGAGGCATGGAATCAGGACAGGCTGGGCTTCGTGGTGGGGGTAAGTTGGTATTTCCGACCTTTTTCCGAGCGTCACAACGATAAATCCATTAATATTATAAACAAGTTTAACATATTGAGATACCCAAAGTGGCACATCAGCGGAGCCGCGGAGAGAAATTCTGGGCCCTGGCGCAAAGAAGGTAAATGGGTCTTTATGCGAAAATACTCCCAGGTATGTGTACATAATATACATGTACAGTAGACTGTTGACTGTTCGGTTCGCAATCATCCGGTCACCACACTATCCGGAATAGTAAACAATACTCATCTCAATAAAATTAATGGATATAGATACGTTAAGTAAAACGTGAGTCAACAACTGTCAAACTCCCCCCTCCCCCAAGTTTTTGACGTAATTAATGGACGAGCCCAAAACCGTTTCAAAGTTTTAGACAGTATCACAGATGAGACACCACTAGAAAAGCCCTAGGACTTAATCATCTGGACTTTAAATTTTTAGCATAATGAAAATGCCTGTAGTCGATATGAACTTTTAAAAAAGTGGATAATTTTTTATTCAAAAGTGACGTATGTATTTTAAAAAAAAATATTTCAATAAAATTAATAGCAGAGTTTCTCACCCGGAGCAACTGAATGTAAGCTCATCCAACACTTCCCGATAAATTCACTTATTATCCCACCTGGGATACAATTTAAATTCAAAATTTAACTCATCGTTGCATATCTTAAAACGATTTCTGATTTCACAGAATGTCATCATCCTTTAACATCAAGGGCTTTTATTTTTTATTTCAATAGTAAGCCTACCTCTCTTTCTCCGTCTCTCTCTCTCTCTCTCTCTCTCTCTCTCTCTCTCTCTCTCTCTCTCTCTTTTTCTGTGTCTCTCTTTATTTATATTTTTATATATATATTTAAGGACAAACCCACAAACTTGCAAACCCACAGAAAGTGAAAATAATTAAAAGCTTATGATAAAAACGAAGCCTTCATAGCATCAATCTTTAAGCAAAAGCTTCGATACCCATCTCTCCTCAAGCAATTGAAGTGAATATCATAGTTTTCTTAAACATATAACAAACAATAAAATGGTGTATGCATTGAATGCTTATCATGTATGTCAAAATCTTTAAACAAATGTTGTTATAAATCAATGTCTTGTACCAAAATATGATTCCATTCATCGCTCTATTATTCCTCATTATTTAGAGAGCTGGTTAATATATCGCGTCAAACTTGAGTCGAAGATTATATGTAATTTTCACGTTTTACCATAATTTTTCAACTACGCTTGAAGATATTAATGATTGATTCTTAAGCACACTGAATTGGTTAATCAATATTAGCTATAAATGCAAACAGCTTAACACAATCATAAAATCATGTAATTAATTGGAAACAAACAAAAAATGCTAGTTTCATCAATTTAAGTATAGGCCTACTGAGCACAAAAGTAAAAAAAAATTCAAAATTGGTAGACAAACAAATATATATCCATCAGGGCCGCTTTATCCTATAGGCACAGTAGGCACTGTGCCTATGGCCTACGGACTTTTCAAGGGCCTACGAAAGTCAGAACATAAAGTAAAAACAAGTGCATTCTTGAAAAATATTAAAAAATGAAATCGGGGAGGGCCTACGACTTTGAGCACTAGGTCCTAGGATGACCTTAAAACGCCCTGATATCCATGGGATATTTATTCTAAATATTTTGTTTCAAAATAACAATGCGAGTTTCAAACATATATCAAATAACAATTTTAAACACTATTATTTGAAATGTTATCATCAATGTAAGGCTTAATAAAACAGTGAGTTGAACAGTGCTGTAAAATAAAATTGTCACTTTGTAATTGCATACAACTTTTATCCAGAAAATCCTCATTCTTTTTTTTTTTTAATTCCTTGAAAGTCAATGAATTTGTTTCAAATCATTATTTGCATTTGAAAATGCATGAAATATATTTGTTCAAATGAATTTGAGCGATTTACTATGTGTCTCGTAAAACGAATAATACCTAAACAATCTTCGGCAATGAGTGTTTCTTGAATTCGGCTCTGCTTAACAGTGTTAACACAAATAATAGAAAAAAAAGAATATATTGATTCTAAATGAAGTATATGTGTGTTTAATAGAGGTAACCTGGAATTTATTTGCAGGGATTAAATAATGTATTACAAAAAGTGTTAATCAATAATATCAGACACTCCCCCCCCCCACCTCACCCAAACGAATGAATGAAAATATTGTGTATGCACCCACTAATAATTATAGAAGCCTATGTGAAAAAATCAGTAATTTTACAAAAACAAAATGTCAGGAGATTTAATTTCCAAGACAAATAATACATACCAGTAAATTTCAAATCAAAGAAAATAATAAAAAGACTTAAACACATTAATTGCTATGTATGTATACAATTACATGAAGATGGAGGTATGATTTAATGGCTACCTTCTTTTTTTTTACATAAAATATAATTATTTTTTTATATTAAAAGATCCCAAACTAAAATGTCAAAATGACTTTCTCGCTATGATTTAATGAATCATCACATAGATTACAATCATTATGTGATGTTATTGTAGTTTTCTTACACGACAAAATAAACCTTTAAATATCACTTCGTTAGTACAATTTCAGTTCCCTAGTCAGACAGGACCGAGAAACGAGACAATGAACATTACTAAAGTATCAGATTCGACTATTGAAGAGTCTAACTCCATAATCGATTACAATGTTAACAACATTATTGTAGTGCTAAATTTACTGGTTATATCACCGGTAATCGGCGTGCTCGGTATCGTCGCTAACATTCTTAATATCGAGAATTTCAGGAGACAAGGATTTCAAGACGGGGTCAATGTCTCTCTAGCGGCGTTGTCGATTAGCGACATTGGTTGCTTGGTCGCCCAGATAGTAACTCACGTGTTTGCCAACCCCTGGCTCAGTCAATCAGATTTGACAGTGGTCAAGCTTCACTTGATGTCCGTTATATCTGACGTCCGTTTTTATTCTATGAGAATCAGTGGTCTGATTACGTCATTCGCAGCCTTTGAGAGATGCTTGTGTGTGGTTCAGCTTCTAAAAGTCAAGAAATTGATCAATACAAAAGTTACTGTAATCGTAAATAGCTCACTGTTTATAATACTTACACTGTACTTTTTCCCAGAATTCAGTATCCTTTACTTTGACTGGAAGTTTGTCCCTGAGTTCAACAAATCATTATTGTCTGTGTATTTTAAAGATAACAGGGAGAAAGTCATGACGATTTATTATTACATAGCCGAGCTGCTTCTTCCTTATGGTACTATTTCTTTCCTAGTTGTGTGCACGTCAATTCTAATTAGGAAACTTAAGAAAAACGCCATGTGGCGGCGACAATCTACTTCTACTGCCGCTAATTACAAGGAGAGAAAACTCGTGGTCATGCTGTCAGCCATTTCTCTAATTTTTATCGCTTGCACCATACCTGAAGCCGCAATGAACACCGCTGTCGGTATAGCTAGGTCTCTGGCCATTGACGGACCCTTGCAACAGGTTTCTTTTCTATATTATACATTCGCTGTAATTTTGGACACCATCAACAGCAGTGTATCAATCTTTATTTATTACAAGATGAGCACCAAATACAGAATGGAGTTCCGAAGAATGATGTATTTTAGGAAACATAAAGGACGAGAAATGATACAATGAACACAAGTGCAGAAAAGATACGGCTTAGTCCCATTGATATTATTGATTTTGCATTACCACTCATCTTATCCGAGCTAGCTGATTACCATGGCTAAATACAGTTAGTTGAACAATAATTGCATAGTGCTTGACATTTATAAGTTATGACATAGAAAGTAATCAATAAGTCGTGAAATATATACGAAAATTTTCCTTTTGATTGCATTGTGTATTTATTTGTGTGGAAAAAATTTAATAACTAACAGTGTTGCCGGTCTTGCCCGGTAAGACGGGAGTTCAAACGTGACACTTGAAAAATTTCTAACACACCATTAGGTAAAGATATGGGTGCTAATTTATGCCACCTACCTAATGTACAGAAATGAACTACATTTCATACATCAAAAATTACGTTTTACCCGTCAACGCTAACCAACCAAATCAACCAAACCAAAACAAACCAACTAAACCAAACACCGTTAGGTAAAGATATGGGTACTAATTTATGCCACCTACCTAATGTGCAGAAATTACATACGTTTCATACGTCACAAATTACGTTTTACCCGTCAACGCTAACCAACCAAAACAACCAAACCAACCAAACCAAACCAAACAACCAACCAAACCAATAAACCAAACCAGCTAATCAAATAAACCAACCAAACGAACCAATCAAACCAACAAAACCAAACACCATTAGGTAAAGATATGGGTGCTAATTTATGCCATCTACCTAATATGCCACCTACCTAATGTGCAGAAATTACCTACATTTCATACGTCACAAATTATGTTTTACTAACAAACTTAGGATTATTTGTTTAAACAGTAATTAACTAGCCATCCCGCGGCGTAACATACGCCGCTTTATCAATCAATATAATTACTGTAATTATTTTTTTTAGATAAGCAATCAAACAAAATAACAGGCTGACATCCTCGGAAAAAATACATAGTATGCAAAGTTGAACTTTGACCTATCATTGCAGACTTTATGGTCACTATCTGGCACCTTCCAGCAGCTTGTTTTTTTTTTTAATTTTATTATTTATATTTTTCATTCAGTTTCTAACAAACATATTTCGGGGGGGGGGGGTTAATTTGCATTGTTTTTTTTTTTTTGGTTTCCAACAATTCGCTTTGTGTCTGCCTCAATCCACCCCTTCCCCCAGCACACTATAGTGTTACTTTCTTTAGACTTGCTCAATCCAGCTTAAGTTTCTTTTAGTATAACCTTCATCCTACAGTACCTACACTATTCAGTAAAGATAGATGTTGTGTAATGCGTGCATATTCTGAAACAGTTACCATTTGTTTGTAATCTTTATTAATACACCATTTTTTTTAATTCTCAAATTTTTATTTACAATAACCAGTTGACATTATAATGTTATTTTATGTACAGCATTCCATCATTTCCGCGGTTAAACGGATACAGAATTTACCTCGACGGGGGATAAATGAAATAGTTTCGTATTTTGAGCACATAAAAGCATGATTACGACCAAACAATACTGTTTTAAACATTACTGGAGCTGTCTAGACGTGAAATAGTATTGTACAACCACCATTGTGCTCGTATTTTTTAATATATTTTACCAAATAAAAGGACAAAACGTCATATAAGAAATTAAAATAATCTGGTTTTGTAAAAGAAATCAGAAAA
>JAGDYQ010000038.1:4274512-4286108 GCA_021962125.1 Bulinus truncatus | reverse complement strand
ATGAGTACATATCATTATATCATTATAGACTGTTATTGTACTTTATGAGTACATATCAATATAGACTGTTATTGTACTACTTGAGTACATATCAATATAGACAGTTACTGTACTTCATGAGTACATATCACTATAGACAGTTACTGTACTTCATGAGTACATATCAATATAGACAGTTACTGTACTTCATTAGTACATATCAATATAGACAGTTACTGTACTTCATGAGTACATATCAATATAAACAGTTACTGTACTTCATGAGTACATATCAATATAGACTGTTATTGTACTTCATGAGTGCGTATCTATCTGGCAAACTAGGCGACCGTTTGGGGTCACCATTGCAAAAGGGGGTCCCTTTCAGTATTAATTTATATTAAATCTGATGCTAAGTGGGTCCCAACAGGTAAGTTTGTCTAGGGCCCCCAAACATGTATGGGTCTCTGCACAGGGCCCCATGGAATTCTCTGCCAAGGGCCCCCAAATATCTCTGGAAGTCTCTGCCTAGGGCCTCGAAACATCTATGGAACTCTCTGCCAAGGATTAAAATAAAACAACTTTAGAAGACATAAGAACTGTCCTCAATACAATCATCAACTTCATTACACTTTTAGTAATGTAAATAAACAGTATTGTATACCGTGTCAGCTTAAGGTGGTCTGTACAGCACGCGGAGCCTATTGCGAGTGTCATTTGTGATCTGAAAGAAATTTTTAATCTGTCACAAGCAAACCCTTCCCCCCCCCCCCCCCCCAGTCTATAGCAACTACAGACTCTTCAACCTTCGCCGCACCTCCATACCATAACCAAGAACTATAACTGTGTGTGCTGTACATGTACTTTGATTCTCCAAGACGAAAGCGAACAGTAACTCTTCATACACAACAGCGTCTGCTCGCGTCTGCTATGGGCTCGGCTATGACGTCTTTACATCTTCGGTTCTCGTTCCTACTTTCATAATGGTTAATGGCGGTCAATATGGACTGTTTTTAAATTAAAGCCATGTAATAATTGGGTTCCAGAACTTTGGCTTGCCCTTTGTTCTGGATGAAAACAAAGCACTTCACTGGTACAATCAAACTGATTGCCTTTCAATATATTCATTTTTTTGGGAGGGGGGGGGTAATTTAAAAAAAAAAAAACCTTGTTCATTTTCGATTCTTGACCAAAAACATGCGCATTTTATTTTCGCACTTTTTACTCTTTATATTTACATAGACTCGTAGGTTGTTCTGTGTGTTTTTTCCAGTACCTATACAAACAATATTTCTCTTAGTGTGTACACTCTATTTCTGGTAAAAGCTTTAGGTCGATATTTTTTTTGGCTTATCTCAAACTGACCTATATAGTTCATTGATGTAGCGATTGTCCAGAGGTTGTACGTTTCCGTGTACTTACAACTTGTCAACTTATACAGGTCATTGTCCTTTATGAAAAAAAAATTAAAGTATCTTTATCTATCTATCTATCTATCTATCTATCTATCTATCTATCTATCTATCTATCTATCTATCTATCTATCTATCTATCTATCTATCTATCTATCTATCTATCTATCTATCTATCTATCTATTTATATATCTTCCCCTCTCTCTCTCTCTCTCTCTCTTTCTCTCTCTCTCTCTCTCTCTCTCTCTCTCTCTCTCTCTCTCTATATATATATATATATATATATATATATATATATATATCTTGTTGTCTATCAATCAATCAACTAACCAATCAATCAATCTATAAAGCTGTCATACTGTCTCTCTGTCATCCGTCTTGCTCTCTAAATATCCATAGTTACATCTAATAGTCTATCTGTCTGTTTTTACAACATATATGTTCCTGAAAGATATCGGACAGTCTGCGATTGTTTGTTTTTCATCCATTCTAACAGGTGAATGGTTTGAGTACAACGGTTCCTGCTACAAATTACCTAGCCTCAACAACGTATCTTTCCAAAGCTCAATTTCTGAATGTTCTGCATTAGGTAGGTCAAATAATCTGTGGTAAATACTTTTCTTTTTTAACTTCCGGTATTGCTTTAGAAAAAAACTATTTATAGCCACATCGGAATTATCCAATGTGTAATCCAGCATCGGCATAGCAGATATCAAGTAAAAGCTTCATTGGGGGTTTGTTTCTTTTATTGCTATTATTCAGGTTCAAGATTAGCAGAATTGGAGACAGCAGAAGAGCTCAGCTACGTGCAGACTTTGGTGAACGGAAGTTTGGGCAGTTTTTGGCTAGGTCTCAGTTACAACATCAACGGAAGTAATGCTGTCTGTCTTGCGTTATGTTGGCATGTTTGTGAGTGTGTATGGATGTGTCTGCGACTCTGAAGTTGTGATCCAGATCAGCATGGTGCCGCAAGGGAATGCCTCCTAAAAAACCGGGCCCTTCATAAACTCCGACGACTCCAGAAAAAAAAACACTTTTAACTAACAATAATAATACATTTCGAAAGTGATGGGCCCTATCAAGGCTCAGGGCGCGTGGCAAAAAGGTTCTGGTTGATCCCTCCCACCCAAACTCACAGGGCGTGACTGAGTGCTGAGGACACCATGGAAATCTAGATATAGCATCAGGAAGGACAACCAATATTTTAAAGAAAACGTTTTAGGCTGACACACAATCAAGTGTTTAGCGGTAGTCTTCATGTTTAATAGCAGTTTTAGGCTGACACACAATCAAGTGTTTAGCGTTAGTCTTCATGTTTAATAGCAGTTTTAGGCTGTCACACTATCAATTGTTTAGCGTTAGTCTTCATGCTTAATGGAAGTTTTGTATATTTGGTACTTTTGTTTTTATGAAATAAATTTTTTAATTTAAAATCTTTATTTTGTCAATTTAATTATTGTTTTTTCATTGGTTTTTCATGAACCGTCTCATTCAATTGCTCAACATAATTTTTAGACGAACAATTAAAAAATTTAACATAAATAAGTTCTTTTAAATTATGATTGAAATAAAAAAAAAATTTCTTCAATCAGCAATGACTCATCAATTGTTACTCTATCAACAATTTTAACAAACAATTTTTTTTATTTGTTTGTCCTAGAAATAGTTTCAGACTACTTGCTGATCTTTTCAATGAATTGAATACTTTCCAATTTAGTAGGCAAGTAGAGAAGGTGTACTCAGATGGCTTCAATAGCCCTCCTCTGTTGACATCGTTCAAAAAAAACATCCAGCTTTTTCAATCTTAATTCGTCAATGTCTTTAAAATTTTTATCGACTAATATTTCTCTACAGCTTTTATTTTGAAAGTTATGTTATTATAGTATATATATGAAAATGTAGTAAATTGAAAGGGCTTTTTAACAATATATGTTTCAAAGTGATATTATTATGCAAGCATTTTATTATTTTTAAAAAGTTTAGATGAAAAAAATAAAAAAAAAAGAAATAAACTAAACAATCCACAAACACAAAGAAGAAAAAAAAAATCATTATGATTCATTTCAATCTGTTACTTTTTATTAAACGAGAAATTGTTTTTAAAATAAAAATTGACAATTATTTTTGAGTAGAAAGTATTTAGAAAGCATTTTTTTAATAAAAATATTATACTAGAAATAAAAAGTCACATTTTATTGTATGCCGTCTGTTGGGCTTTAATCCTTGCGTCAGCCTAAACCGTACACGGCTAGAATGAAATTTTGTTTGGTTGTCTATCCTGGTGTTATATCTAGATATCCATGATGAATACACGCTGAAATCCCGACGATTCCAATGACCTATTTCCATCTCGACGCATTCATGCTTATATCCCCTTATCTGTTTCTTGGAAATGTACACAACAGACAGCTAGTCTGCCGAAATAGATGACACTGCTGGTTTAATATAAAAGATACGAAGTTTACGAGAAAGTTTACTTACAAGGGTTTTTTTTAGACATACTTTTTGAATTTTTAATGAAGCTAATTAAAGAAAAAAAATGTATATCATACTAGATACGATATCATTAGTGTCAGTAACTAAATAGGATCAAAGACATTTTATACGTTTCATGACGGATAAAAAAAGTTAAAGCTTCCCCTTTACTAATGGGATTGATGGCTGAGCGGTACTGAGCCACACGTTTGATCCTCTGTGAGAACCCAGGAAATGTTACCAGATCCTGAAGAAAGTTGGCCCAGCCAGTTCTTCTTCTTCTATCCCTTAACCCGTGGATGGGTCGTTGGGGCACCGTTGTTGACTGAAAAACTAGTAGGTTTTCAGTCAAGGTGTATCTGGGGCAGGAAATGCTTGGCGGCGCCCAACCCTCTCCAAGCTTGACCACAGCCGGTTTTCCTCCTTATCGGTGGCCCGCCTTGATCACGGACACGTAGCCGTTGGGTTCACATTTGATCTCGTCCGCCCTGGCCGGTGACTTCAATTTGGAAGTTCATACGCCCAGTGGTGCCGTGTCAGCACCACCCCCTCACGCGGCTTAGACGGTCAGCTGAGACCATTGCTCAGGGTGTGGCGCGGGGAGCCACACGTGAGAGATTCAAGAGATGAGCGAGGACCAGTGAGCTTGACCACCCGAGGGTGCAGCTGTCAGAGCATCAAAGGTACTACCTCTGCCCAGAGCCCTCTATACACCCTCCAGCCAGTTCACCCAGCTTTAAAAATGGGTCACCAGACTTTATTTGGGGAAGTAAAGGCGCGCTAGGCGTTGTGCTAACCACATTATCCCTTTCTATGCCGTGATTGTAGAAACTGATGAATTATACACTTCATCTGACCCGATGGCCCTTTAGGGGCTAAATGAACTTTACTTTGTACAACTAGTAATGGAATTACTGATTGGTTATTTAGTATTACTCTGACCTGTAGAATTCACCCTCTCCTCCACCCCTCCCCCCCCGGTGACACTTTCACCCCCCCTATGTGAATGCCCCATCCCTACTAACTGACCATTCCACACGACAATAGAACAGATCAGGTTATGCAAACCAAGTTCATCACTGGGTCAACATACCAACAGTTCAAATATTTTGTAGGGTCATTTTAGATATTTAGATTACCACTGTGTCGAACCTTGGGATTTGGGGGCCCTGGGGGCTTGGCCTCTTTGGGGGGGGGGCTGCATTTTAACATTCGACACCATGACATAAGATAATGTACTTAATATTTAATGTAAAAACATTTTGGGGGGGGGGGCTCAAGCTGGGACCCAGGGGGGAACTTTCGAATTTGATCCCCCCTCCTCTCACCCTAGGTACGCCTCTGTACCTTAGTACAGTGGTCCTCAACCTTCTTCTCGCCACGGAGGGCCGGCCAACGTTTGATAATGTCAGCGCGGCCCGGTGTGAATGGGTTTGGTGGTGGGAGGGGGCGTTGATTATTTATATTGTACATTAGCTTCCGGGTTAACCTCGCAGCCGTGAAAAGTCGCACTATCCCGTGAGAAATGAACCCACCGAAAATTAAAAAGAATAATTTAATGTTTCTTGGGCGGCCCAGTACCATTACAGATGGCACCGGTCCGCGACCCCCGGGGGTTGGGGGACCACTGCCTTAGAAGACTTGAATACAGCGTTCGATAAAGATGTTTATAGTTTTGAACGTTTTCCTCTGCGTGTTTTAGAAGATCTCTAGAAAAGCATTTAAAGTGTTTTATGCTGTGAGCTGCACACAGAGTTTTTCCCCCTTGCCATCTGTTGTTATTGTTGTCAAAGTTCAGTATACAGTTATCACACTCACACACAATTATAAAGCATGCAACCTATTTGCACGTGACAATTAACCATGACATTACATATGCATTCGTCACGTGGAATAAATTGTTTAATACAAAAAATAAATCTTGTTGCTTATAAATCTTACATCAAACTTTGTCCTCTTAGAATTTGTGTGGAGCAGGTCTCTGCAGGAACCAGGTTCGACCATGTGGATCGAAGGGGAGCCCAACTTGACCGGCTACTGCGTCCGGATTACCACCGAGGTGCTGATGAGCTATCCGCCCGCTACGGCCAAAAACATTTACCTATTGGCCGACAATCCGTGCACGTTCTTATATAGGTCGTTGTGTGAAAAACCTGCAGGTATTTAAAAACAACAACTGTTTCATAGATGGCTCGTTCGGTGAAATACGCAACCACACTCCCTCGTGGCGTATCTCTTTATAAATGTCACTTTGTCCTCCCTGACAAAAAGCCAAGGAATTAGAGGCCTCCCTGACAATCCCCAACCCCTACCACGCCCACCCCTCACCAAATAATTAAAAATTCATTGCGAAAGCTGCGTCCACCCCCACCCCATCCACTTACAAGTGTTTTGGTTGAGCCCACCACCCCGCCTCCACACCTCATAGAGGCACTGTCTGCTTCTCAGCTTGGGAACCCTCTCTTAAAAATGAGGGCCCTTAATTTTAGTTTTTGGTACCCTATCTGAAGGAGGGGAGGGGGGCTTAAACGCAGTTGGGTCTTATATCGACACCATTTCCGTTTTCAGTATCCAATCAACCATTCTCTCTCTCTCTCTCTCTCTCCCCCTCTCTCTCTCCCTCCCTCCTCTCTCCCTATCCCCCTCTCTCTCCCTCTCCCCCTCTCTCTCCCTCCCCTCACGAGCTCTCCATCTCCCCCACCCCCGCGCTCTCTCTCTGATATATATTATGCCTTACAATGGGTTCTAACTCTATTTTGAAGTCATGATCTCCCTTTGTTTAGCATTATTTATTATTTTCCCAGTCTACATTAAGTATGAATTAATTAATAAAAAAAAAAAACAAATTGTATACTTTTCTATTTCCAGACCTAACTAGACCCGTACTCTACAGTAAATGGACAAGTACTTGTAACAACTGCTGTACGCTACCTGCGATGTCCACTAGAACAAAACTCGACTGCGCATTCGCCTGCGCCAGACTAAAGGAGTGCTTAGGTTTCCAGTACACCGAGTCAACGTTACGTTGTTTGCCTATCGTTTTCAACACTACTTGTTCACTCGCTGCCAACTACAAAACAGTTGTGTATACAATGAAACAACCGCGATGTTAGTTATACTGTGTCAAAAAAAAAAACACAGGCAGCAGCAGTGGCTGTATTTCGTTGACATTAATAATATAGATGTCATTTTGTGACAACCAGGGTAATCTTTGCGACAATATGTTCCACTCTTTCGGGTTAATCAGTGTGTGTGTGTGTGTGTGTGCTGTGGCGTCACTATGGTTCGTGTCACCCGATGCGGAAAATTTAGGGTGTCACCCCCTCAATATTTCTACCATGGACAATTGGACAATTTCGAATTTTCCTTCACTAGACCATACAAAATCGCCTATAATTGTAATGTTTGTGAAATACGTCAATTTTATGAACCCACGTGACTACATGCGTCATTTTTTTAGTACGTTTGCAGATAACTCCGAGCAGCTTAGAATTTTACTCATATAGGCTACCTTTGCATGATGGCGCCATGTGCTACTGCTCTGCATGATGGCACCCTGTGCTACTGCTCTGCATGGTGATACCCTGAGCTACTGCTCATGTTTCTAACTACGATCGGTCATAAAACCCCTTTGTTGGTGTCACCCGGCGCGGCCAGCAACCCCGCATCTCCCCTAGTGACGTCACTGTGTGTGTGTGAACGAAATGTAATTGAGGCGAAATGAGGCCCATATACTCAAAGGCGTTTCCGGGTGGGGCCCATTTGTTAAGACGGCCCTGGGGCAACAGTTCTTGCACAATACTGAAGATCCGGCTAAGGTTCCATTTATTTACTTCTTGTTTATGTCTTGTGTGTGTGTGTGTGCGTGTGTGTGTGTTGGTAAATGAGTAATAGTAATCAGGCTTCAATTACTGAAGTGTGCATACAATCAGAATAATTCTTAGGTTTATTGGAGCTTAGGTTTAGTGGAGCTTAGGTTTAGTGGAGCTTAGGTTTAATGGAGCTTAGGTTTAGTGGATGGAGCTCTGGGCAGTGAGCTGTATGTGGCTTTCTAGGTAAACATCAAATTTTATTTATTTTTTTTTTACTAAAAGGGTTTGCCCCAGAGCCGTTATGGCGTATTTGACAACCCTACGCAAAGATACATTTGGGGATCATAGGCCAAATTACATTAGGGGTGTGGAGGGGGGGGGCTCCATGCAAATTAACTTTGGGGACCCTAGACATTTAGAAGTACATTTGCTGTCAATGCTGCTTCTTGCAAATTTTGCCCCTGATTTGCATATCCATAAAAAGGCTCTGAGTGGCTCTTTTACTATTGGGGGACACCTGTGCTTTCCCCAAATTTGGTTATCCAAAAGAACGGGCTGAAAGGCTTTGATATAATGTTAGTCCAATGTTTGGTGCGGCAAGGGTTTCTTTAAATAACCATGAGTATTTGTGTCAATGTGTGTTCGTTATGTGTATGTTATTGTCTATTTGTGTGTGTTATTTTCTATTTGTGTGTGTTAGTGTGTATTATATAATACTGTGTGTTGGTTTGTGTGTGTGTGTGTTTGTAAATATGTCTGTGTTTGTGTGTTCGTGAGGACAGTATGATTTGCGTGTTATCGTGTGTTTATAAGTGTGTGTGTGTTTTCTTTCTGTTTGTTATTGTGCACCTGCATTTTATGAGCTATCACCCCAAAGTTGTGCTAGTCGACAAGTCCTACGCTATGCAGTGATGTAACTTGGCACAGCCTGTGAGTGTGTGAGTGTGAGGGGGTGTATTTAAACACTTTAGTATTCTTTGGCACTGGTATGAAGCGGGACATTTACCCCACCCCTCGGGCCTCCCTTTATTGCTTCTTCTTCCTCTTCCTTTGGCTCTACAGCCCATTTAGGGCCCTGGCTTGCCATACTACTCTTCTCCACTTTTCCCAATCCGTGGTCTTCTTCCTTCACTCTCTCACTCCTATGGCTTTAAGGTCTTTCCCCACTTCCTTTAACCATCTGCTTCTTGGTCTGCCTTTTAGGCCTTTCTCATTGGTTGTTGCCTTATATATTGCTTTTGGACCTCTGTTGTTTCTCATTCTTTCTATGTGCCCTACCCTTTATTGCTAGTTAACGCTGATGGCGCCAGATTGAAGTATTTAGCAGTTGATTTAGTGCAAAACGATTGATGTTGTGTGTAGTAGTATAGTATGGCTCGAACAGACTGATAATTTAATTGACCAATAGGAATCAGTATATTCAAATGTTTAGATTATGCGTGTGATTTATTATGCATTGTGCCGCCCATCGTGTGTACGTGTCGTGTCTCATACATTGCAGGATAGTGTTGTTTTAGTCCCAGGTCATATTTTAGTTTCAGTTTTTATTTCGTTTTTTCTGTAATAATTTTAGTTTTCGTCTAGTTTTAGTCTTGCTTCTAATTTTAGTTTTAGTTTTAGTTCTCGTTGACGAAAAGTCAACATTTTCGTTAACGAAGGTTTTAGTTTTCGTGAACGAAAGCAACACTATATTTTAGTTTCAGTTTTTATTTCGTTTTTTCTGTAATAATTTCAGTTTTCGTCTAGTTTTAGTCTTGTTGCTAATTTTAGTTTTAGTTTTAGTTCTCGCTGACGAAAATGTTGACTTTTCGTCAACGAAGATTTTAGTTTTAGTTATCGTCAAGGAAGGTTTTAGTTTTAGGTTTCGTCAACGAAAACAACACTATTACAGGAAGCAGCAGTTCTCAACATTCTTCGCTTGTGTCCCCCCCCCCCCCAAATTTGCGCGAATGTATCTCTACGTGTATCCCCCCTTACATGTTGGTTCGAGAATAAATGTACCTATTTTCATAATGGAATGTGTTTACCTTTTCTAATGCGAATACTTGGGTCACGTGGTTATGGCGATGAGCAAAACTGTCGACCTTCTTCAAACTCTTGGTTGTTTTGAAACCAAAAGTTTTATGTCGATGCTTAACACTGCATGACATTTCCCCGTGACTGGCCGTGACCCCTTGGAGGGTGCATGTATTACCGATCGAGAACCGATGACATATAGGCCTGTCTAAAAAAAAAACACACACAGAGAATTAACAACACATCATTACATTAATAGCGTTGATCAAATATTATCTATGCCAGGTGATATATGTGAAGAAAAGATGTCTTAAAATTCAGTAAATGAGACATTTATCCACCTTTTAAGCCAAAGGTCATGCATTAGGTTCATTTCGGGTCAGCGTCCGAAAATCTGACTGCTCACTGCCCAGCAAGCAGGGCTTGCCCAGGGCTTCCGGTCTGACCTCGACGCTTCCTATACACCATCGGCCTGACCTCAAAGGACCCGTTCCTTTCAAGTGAACCACTGCAAATCCACACAATTCTCTTCACAGCTGGTAATCTGGTATTATGTCCCTTGAAAATATGACATAATTTACTATACACTGTATACATTAATGAGTTGACATAAAGCCCATTGATGATATCAATTATACTTGCAAGTTTAGAATTTAAAAAAAAAAATCTTCTTTGCTTATAACGAGGCTTGTCATTGAATGATTTATTTTTTCAATCCATTATAAAACTTATATGTTATCTATGATTATAAACAGACAATCTTCAACGCAGAAGAGAATAAAAATGCATGCATACAAATATTGAATTCTGTTGAGACCTTTGGATGACCGTAAAATGTAAAATTTCTGTCTTGCGTCTGTCTGTCGTCGTATGTTTGTTTGCCATTTTGTTTATTTACAAAAAAAAAAAAAATGCCATAGGCATAGGTCAGTGGTGGCGAACGTTTTTTGGGGGGCCGTGTGCCCAAAATTCAACACCCCTCTCCCCCGTCACTTTTTTTTTATACCAAAGTGCCAACACTCCAGTTAAAATTAAAGGAAGTGATATTTTACTCGCGTGCCGACTAATGAGGCTATGCGTGCCGACTGTGGCACGCGTGCCGTAGGTTTGCCACCACTGGCATGGGTTAACTAAGTAACCACATTTGGGCTTCGGTAAAGCCGCCATACCTCCCCTCCCCCCTTAAGCCAATAAAAATACTTACCGAAAACTGCTGATAAATATTTTGATGATATCCTTACTTAATATTTACATCTCCAATGGTTAGGTATTAGTGTAGGGTAATCAGGCACGCCGGGATGGGGGTCAGGGGGTCATTGCCAGGGGGCCCGCATCTGTAAGGGGGCCTGGCCACTCTGACCATGTCATTTTTTTCACGACTCATTGTTTATTAAGGGGCCTGCAATGATGTCCTGCCCTGTTGCCCTGTTGGCTCTCGGCGCCCCTGGGTACAATGAGGTATTAGTGTAGGTACAATTAGGTATTAGTGTAGGTACAATTAGGTATTAGTGTAGGTACCATTAGGTATTAGTGTAGTTACAATTAGGTATTAGTGTAGGTACAATTAATTATTAGTGTAGGTACAGTGAGGTATTAGCAGGCCCGTAGCGGTCAGGGGGGCCGGCCCCCTGCGTTTTGTCTGCCCCCTTGCTTATTTGTTCTACTTAGTAAAATGTATTACCTGCCCCCCCCCCCCCGCTATTGCCTGGCTCCTGCTGTAGAATGCCTGGCCCATCCTGTAGAATTTTTACGCTACGGGGCTGGGTATTAGTGTAGATACAATTAGGCATGAGTGTAGGTGCAGTTAAGTATTAGTGTAGGTACAATTAATCTTTAGTGTAGGTACAACAAGATATTAGTGTAGGTACAATTAAGCATTAGTGTAGTCACAATTAGGTACT
>JAGDYQ010000038.1:4241249-4274012 GCA_021962125.1 Bulinus truncatus | reverse complement strand
CGCACTGTATGTACACTGAGGTCAGTCTATGAACAATTCCAGTAGATCTATATTCTGATGTCCAGCCCCCAGTCCCACGGTTTCCTTATTAAAAAAATTCTCCAGCAATTTTTGCGTGCGAATATTGCATTTTTCAATACGATTTCTTTCTTTTTGGAATTCTCAATAATTTATATTTTTATTCTATTTTTTATTGACATAAATGTAAAGGGATAGGCTACATAATTACACAAATAATAACATGTGAGCAGAAAGAGTAAATAGGCCACTAACAGGACCGTTATTGTAAGTTTGCCATCTATGCTGATTAGGGCCGTTAATGACATGTTTACATAGGGCTCTTAATGTCATGTTTACATAGGGCCCTTAATGCCATGTTTACATAGTAGGGCCCTTAATGCCATGTTTACATAGAGCCCTCAATGCCATGTTTACATAGGGCCCTCAATGCCATGTTTACATAGGGCCCCCTATGCCATGTTTACATAGGGCCCTTAATGCCATGTTTACATAGGGCCCTTAATGCCATGTTTACATAGGGCACTTAATGCCATGTTTACATAGGACGCCTTAAAGTAATTACTCCGATTGAATCCGATGTTGAAATGCACCCCCACAAATACCTTTGTCTTGGGGGGGGGGAGGGCTCCTAAAAAACCTATGACGGCCCTGACATATTTTAATATCTAGGACAGCACTGAATAAGAAATGAACTTTTTTTTGGTTGTTGCTGTTGTCGTTATATATATATATATATATATATATATATATATATATATATATATATATATATATATGCATGCGTCAGGTGCTGGACACGAGAATGACCCCTGACCTTCAACACCAGCCCACCCTCCCTATCTTCTCCTTACCTCAGTGTCATCCATAAAAAGTAAAGCTTTTGCCTCGGGGAGGCCTGTCAGATTTGGCCTCTTAACTACAAGGGAAAAGACAATAGGGAACTTGTGCAGGGCGAGCCAATCCTTCTTTTGACAGATCGTAAGTCATGCCAGCACGGAGAGAGATAGAGAGGGTGGGGTATGATGGGGGTGGGAGGATGAGGGTAATTGCAGTGTGTGAGGGCGTTTACGTGTGTTTGTGTGTGTGTGTGATTGTGTGTGGAAGGTGAGGGGATTAGGTGAGGGAGGGAGCAAACGCTGTTTGAAGGTATATCCAAACGTATACAGTTTGTATGTGTAAGTTTGTGTGAGTGTGTGTGTTGTGTTGTTGTGGGAAAGTTTACTATATATATATATATATTATATTTAATAAAGGTTTTTGTGCATATATTACGTTATTTTTGTAGTCCCTGTGTTGTTTGGAAAAAAAAAACTTTTTTAGTGTGATTGTTCTATACATAGTAAAGTATTTCGATTGGACAGCGACAGTCTAGACATTGGAATACTAGAATATTTTCAAATTCTGATTCTACATTCGTTCAGTGTTGGACTTTGTATTTCCAAGCTTTGTTTGGTAAATTTACACACATCCTGATTAGAAGTTATGACTGTATGGAGATACACAGTACCAATGAAGTTCAACACATTTCAACTCCCAAAATGTTGCATTGCTAGGATAAGCCTACGCATTGAGGATTTTCTCTTCATAATTTAACATAGAGAGGAAATCCGCGGTCACTTTCTATCCGTGGCATGAACCCCTCGGGGGACGGGGGCTGGGTGGAGAGGGGGGAACTATGTATATCGATAGAAAAAAAAACAAACAATAATATTAAAAAGCAAACAAAAAAAAGATAATGGTTGACCAGTGGCGTAGCGAGGGGTGGGCTAGGGGGCATCATGCCCCGGGCGCTACTCACAAAAGGGCGCTAAATGGTATATTTCACATATAATATTATATGATTTTCGAATGGGGGGGGCGATAAAAAGGTATTGTGCCCTGGGTGTTAAGCTCGCTACTCCATTGTGGTTAACTTCCTTGCAAATTTTGAAGTTTTCCTGTGGAATTAGTAAATCCAAATAGAAATACCCTTCATAGCTACTCACCAGTCAATTAATTTATCAAAATAAGCGTCTCATCGATATTTCTGTTTTGAAAATCTCAATTTAGATATTTTATTTCGAACGTTGCTGACAGGAAGTTACTACCCACAAGGAATGTTTGAGTTCTATTTTATAATTACTTTTCGGAACTTATTAATTAAATGTTTTTAATCCAGTACTTTAAAACTTGTATCTGCCAAACACGGCAGTCTAGCAGTAAGGTCACTTTTTTTCCCTTCTTTGATTGTATCTACTTGTATCTACAGCGAAGCATTAATCGCTTCGCGGATCACAATATTTCAAGTTCTAATTATTTTCCATGGTTTAATAACCTGGTTTTAGATTCAATTTGTAGAAATAATGATTAGAAATATATATAAAAAAAATTAAATAATTGCCAACTAGCTAGTAAAAAAATTAAATTTGAAAAATAAATCCAAGTGTATCATTTTTTTTTTTGTTTTTACGTCTAATTCTAGCCATTAAAATTTCCTTAGAAAAAGTTTCAACGCAGCGAAAGACAGACAAGTGTCTTTAATTGCAGGACACATCTTCATTACGTTGGACGATAATAATAAAAAAGAAAAAACACACTGGGCGTGCTAGTAATGGCCTCATTTGTTAAACAGTTTTAGTTAGGCCTACATGTAAAGGAGGTCGAGCGGAAATAAATAATTACATTTCATGGGTTCTTGATAATCGTCACTCCCATTGGAGTTTAACTGGTGAAGTAAGACAGCAATTAGCAGTTTAAAAAAAAATAAAAAATTTCCAACTGAGGAGGCTAAACGCAGAATTGTTTGGTCCACTTGTCACGTGACATACTTATTTGTGTCTGTGAGTATGGGCTACTCAATAGTTGAAAATATTAAAAAAAAATATTAAATAATGTCTCTTTTTCTCAATCAAACATCGGCGACATTTTTTTTTAAATATTTATTTTTTTTATTTCTTAGTACAGGGTTCCAAATCAAAAGCAAGTGTCGGGCCAAGGGCAGACAATTAAAATGGACGTGATGTTAAAAGTACCGGAGCGTCCCAATTTACTGGAATGTAATTGCAGGTGTGTCACTCGTCTTGGTCCTGGAGCGGCTGGTTGCGCAGACTTAATTATACCTTGTGATTTCTGTGTTTTATTATTTCATTCCGTCTGGGTTGATTTTTTTTTTAATAAATCTTTACCCATGAAATTGAACGAAAATGTTTCCTGTTTAATGTTTTAATAACAGTATGGGCCACCGGCCATTAGTTAATGGTAACTGAATTGTTTAGGTTTATGTCATGATACCTTTATTGCTTAGGTATATATATATATAATGATAACATACTAATTAACAGAAGAAAATTTTAATCATCAAGTGACTAATATATATATATATATATATATATATATATATATATATATATATATATATAGATAGATAGATAGATAGATAGATAGATAGATAGATAGAAAGATAGTAGATATTAACATTATTTTAGTTATGCATGGCAAATATTTCTAAATCTTTTTTTTTTTAAATGTATGTATATAGGTCAGGTTACGAGTATAAATAGACACATTTTTCTACAGAATTAATGAAAACATTTTAACACAGAAGTCTGGTGTAATTTTTTTTTAATGATTATAAAATATTTAGGCTATGCACAGTGCCCAGCGTGCCTTAAGTTTTCTGTGTGAAAATGTCTGTGTCCATGTGTGTCTGTTTGTGTGTCTGCTTGTGTGCCCTAAGTGTGTAATAGACAATGTAAACGTGCGTTTCATATTTATATATATATATATATATATATAAATTCGCAACCAAAACAAAGTGCAACAACACACATGGTTAGACAAACAACAGCGATAACACCAACAACTGCAACAACAACCATCTGACCACAAGATCACGTGTCTTTATTAGTACCAGCCCCGTAGCCAATATTCAAATTATAAAGTGTTCCACAAAATAATTGTAACTTTTTTTAAACAAACTCGAAGTCTTATATTTGTTTTTTTTGCTTTCCAGGTGCCAATAGAACCAATGGATTACAGTAAACAAGTACGACGTCATTTAATACTGTAAACAAGCCAAAAAAATTATTCGGATTGGATTAAATGAAAATTAAAGCCAATGTCCGATAAACTGAGTTATTCTGATACATAAGCAATGTATGCAAAGTTTTACAATACTCACATGTTTATTTAATGGCAGAGTGATTGACTTCTAGTCCCAGTCAAATACATGTTGGCCTTAAAGAAATAACATGGACTAAATTCTTAATAGAATTTGTCAAGTAACAACTCCTGTAGAATTCTGAATCTCTAATTCCGGGTAAATTGGTCAATTTGGGCCCCACTGCGCGAAGGAGGAAATTCAAATAATGATTCCTATTAAATCTTGTGTTAAGGGAGCCCTAACTGGTATTCTTACTCAGGACACACAAACAGCCCTGAGAGACAGGTTTGGTTTACTTTGATATATTTCTGTCCTTAATCATTTCTTTCTCTTTTAATTAAGTTTGTATCCATATTATTTTTATTTGGATTGCGGTTTAAAACACACTGCGGGCGGTTCCCGGAAGTCCATCAGAAGGAACAAAGCCCGACAAACCAACAAAAAAAAACCGTTATTCCAGTCAATTGTGTTAGTTCATTGACTGTATTGGACGTACAACCATCGCCATGTTACATGCATAATTAAATATTTACAAATGAACATTGGACGAGGAATCGAGTACACCTTAATGTGGAATCGAGTACACCTTAGTGTGGAATCGATCTAGTTTGCAAAAAAAAAATTTTTAATGAAAGGATATACATATAATAAAATTGTGATCAACATGTGTGTGTGTGTGTGTGTGTGCGCGCGCGCCTGTGTCATTGTGCGTGCGTGAGGGTAAGTTTGTGTGTGTATGTGTCCGTGTGTGCGAATTGCGAATTGGGGATTCGGGGGGGGGGGAAGGTTCAGAATCGATTAAAAATGGCCACAGGGGGTGTGATGAAACATGACCAAGGTCCTATTTATTTTGTTTTATTATTTTAACTCAGGTGCGAATCACGGTGTTGTCAATGTGGTCTCCGGCCCCCCCCCCCCAGACCACCATTCCTCCCTTCCACCCCCCCCCCCCCACCTTCGTCCAAACCCAAGTTACAAAACAAAAATCAATACAATAGAATAATATTCGTCTGGGAGGGGGGAGGGGTGATAAGGCTAGCAGATTTAATTAGATGCACGTGCGAACGCCCCCCCCCCCAAACTCCCTTCACCTTCCCCATCCTCTACTCAAATAAAAATTGACTTGGTGCTCCGGATCTTAATACCAGCCTATCAAGAAGGATTGTGAGTTGTTTTGATACCACTTAGTCAAATTTACCCCCTCCAGTTCCTTCCTTCCTTCTTCACCCCCCCCCCACCCCCCAAGTCTTTCTCACATATAAAATCCCTGACACCATCCTGCCTTCCATATCATACTCATCGACCGGTTCCACCCACCCTCCAGCCAAACTCATCATCCACTTCAATTTGTTTTAAAAAGCTGCAGCCAATCAGAACACACGAAACAATGCGTCGGTGACATGTATTTGTCCCGGACAAATTTTTTTTGTTTTTCCCGTTCACACTTTTTTGAATTCCTTTGTAACTTTCACTTTTAATTAAACAGTACAAGCCTTGTATCCAGCATGTTGAATCGCGCTGGATCGGTTCATCAATGGATGCAATCCAAGAGAACTATCCCCCCCCTTTTCCAACTTGCTTAAAGAGTCACGTGGTTTCAAGCGATCGTGAACAATTGGCCCCGGGGGGGGGGGGGGGGAAGAAGGAAGATGGAGGAGACATAGTGTCTTGTGGCGTCAGTTCAGTACATTATGGGGGAAAAGGGAAAGAGGAAAGTGAATTAGCTTGAATGGGTGGAAAGAGGGGGCGCGGGAGAAATGGGTGGCGTTGGACGATGGAGGCGAGAAAAAGAAGCTTTACCCCCCCCCTTCTTCCTTTCTTTTTTTTTTATATGCCCTATTTGACATTATCACTTCACTCAATGGCTTCAAGCAGGTGTGACAAGATGCCCCATTCGTCACACGACGTGACGTGACGTAGATGTGACACGTCATAGGATGTCTGTTTATGGGCAGCGAGGGCTTGACATAGGTGTGACAACCGGGTCGTTTCGTCACAGCTTTGACAAAGCTGAAATAGCCCCCCCCTTCCCCGCCTCCACCCCCTCCGTCTCCTATATCTCACTGTGGTGTACCCACAAGGGTCTCCTATATCTCACTGTGGTGTACCCACAAGGGTCTCCTATATCTCACTGTGGTGTACCCACAAGGGTCTCCTATATCTCACTGTGGTGTACCCACAAGGGTCTCCTATATCTCACTGTGGTGTACCCACAAGGGTCTCCTATATCTCACTGTGGTGTACCCACAAGGGTCTCCTATATCTCACTGTGGTGTACCCACAAGGGTCTCCTATATCTCACTGTGGTGTACCCACAAGGGTCTCCTATATCTCACTGTGGTGTACCCACAAGGGTCTCCTATATCTCACTGTGGTGTACCCACAAGGGTCTCCTATATCTCACTGTGGTGTACCCACAAGGGTCTCCTATATCTCACTGTGGCGTACCCACAAGGGTCTCCTATATCTCACTGTGGTGTACCCACAAGGGTCTCCTATATCTTGCACCGTCTCTGCCCCTGATTTTTGATCTTCAGACCAATGCAGGTTAATGATGCTGTCGACGTCTTGAAACTATAGCACCATAACATGTGGTAATTTATACTGTATCATCTAACAAGCAGACTGACAGATAGATTGACTGATAGACTGACAGATAGATTGACAGATAGACTGACAGATAACTGACAGATAGATTGACAGATAGACTGACAGATAGACTGACAGGTAGACTGACATGTAGATTGACAGATAATCTGACAGACTGGCAGACTGATAGACTGAAAGATAGATTGACAGATAGACTGGCAGATAGACTGACAGATAGACTGACAGGTAGATTGACAGAGAGACTGACAGACTGGCAGATAGACTGACAGATAGTTTGACAAGCTGACAGATTATTGGCATACAGATAGACCGGCAGACAGAATGATAGCTTGGTAGAAGGAGAGAGAACAAGAGAGAGAGAGAGAGAGAGAGAGGAATGCAGACAGGCTGACATACAACTAGAAAGACACTTTACTACAACTTGAAATGTTAAAAGATTTCTTTGAGTTTGTATACATTACGGTGACCCGTGAAAATAACGCCCTCAATGGATACACTGCTTTAAGTTTGGTGAAAGAGATAAAAAAGATATGTAAAAATAGAAAGACCAATTAGATACATAAACATACAGCAATCAATATAAAGAGATTTAGGGGTTGATTGATTGATGAAGATATTTAAATAATAGATAGAAATTTATACTGTTAGATATTTACAGACAGACTGGCAGAAAGATAAGTATATAGACAGGCAATCAGACACACAGATAGTTAGTTTGGTATAGAATAGATTGACTTGATTTATGAACTGATAAAAGATAATGATGATCTAGATATAAAGGTGATAGATAGTTAAATCGATCTGTTGACTGTTGGTAGATATATACAGAGAAGGGAGGGAAAGAGAGAGAGAGAGGACAGAAAGAGGGGGAGAGAGGGGGAGAGGAGGAGAGAGAGGGGACAGATAGATCGATAGACAGATAGATTAGATAGATTAGACAGATTAGATAGATCGATAGATAGATAGATAGATAGATAGATAGATAGATAGATAAATAGATAGATAGATAGATAGATAGATAGATAGATAGATAGATAGATAGATAGATAGATAGATAGATAGATAGATAGATAGATAGATAGATAGATAGATAGATAGATAGTGAAAGCGAACTAAAGAGATTAAAAGAAAGCAGTCATTGATTGGCCTAAACAGCAGGACCCAATTCAACCAATCATCTGTCGCGCCATTACTTACACCTATTGTTGTTTTCTCTTCTCGTGTCCACTTCACCAATAACCTCTGAACCTATAACTGAATCGAGCGAAAAAAAAAATCATAAAGAAGAGACCCCCCCCCCACCCCCCACCCTCACACACTCCACTCACGGGCTGTTTTTTTGTCCTCACAAACGGAGGCCGGGGGTAGGGGGGACATACACACACACACGCACTTATACATCGTTCTGAAAGAAGCTATCTCTGTGCAAAAAAAAACTGTTTTATGTCACACACTCAGAAACAAAGGAATGCTCAATAAATATTTGGCACATCTGTTGCGCATTATTTCCGTTTTTGTTGTTTTTAATCTACTAAATGCTATGAGAATCAGATATGAAGAATAATAATGATAGGAGCGTATGTGTGTGTGTGTGTGTGTGTGTGTGTGTGTGAGGCGGGTGGTGATGGTAGTGATGGTGATGGTGATGGTGGTAAGGTCTGTAAATCATGGTGCTGTAACAAATTGTTAAAGGTTCGAATTTTGTAAGCTCACACGGCGCTGCACCGGAATCCAAAGTTTATTCCGTTCCAGAAAGAATCTTACATTCCGATTCGTATTATTTCCAAAGTTGTCTTTATTTTTCAATATATAAAATAATTTCAAGTGGAATTTATTATTTCCTAAATTATAACAATTTTGTGTTTTAAACAAAGGAAAAAAAATAATAATAAAATAAAACTTTTTATTTAAAAAGTGGCGTACACAGGCGTGATGAGAGGTGGGCGGGGCACTGGTGGTGTATCTGTGATAAAAACAAAAGTTAAAAAAAATGACCGTGTCCATCCCACTCAACTGGACAAGGGTCAGCCATTCATTGTACCACTGACGTAGTGTGATACATCGAAAGTCAGCTGGACAGTGGCCTAGCGAGCTTTAACTCGCGCCCGGGACACAGTACCCTTTTTTTGCGCACACCCCCCCCCTTTCCCAATTAAAAACCATATAATATTATAGGTAAAATATACCATTTAGCGGTCTTGGTGAGTAGCGCCTGGGGCATAATGCCCCCCCCCCTTTGCATCCCCCCCTACCCACCCACTATGCCACTGCAGCTGGACTGTAGATAACCTTGTGAATAGACTATTCACGGTGTCAGAAAATAGAATCGGGATTGACAATAGCTTGGAGGAGGAAGGGTGAGGGGAGGGAGGGAGATTGTGAAATCTCTGTTTGGGGGGGGGGAGGGGGAAGGGTGATCGAACGATATGATGAATAAATAAACAATCCAGCTTATAAATGGCCGGGCGTTTGTTGGTGGCCGGTGTCGGCGGTGTGTCATCAGCAGCGCGTGTCATCTAGCCAATATGTCATCTACACCAGATGTCATTAGCAGATGTAGGCCACTGAAGGGTCGTACGAACGAATTATTTTTTTTTTTTGCGGATTATAGTTTTGTTTTGTTTTGTTTTTTTTTTCCCTTGACGCACAGCGGTTGTGAGTCCCGGATGTCTTGACTGATTCAAAAACTGAACATTACAGGCCCTGGGCCCTGGCCTTAGGAGTCACCCTAACCACTCATACGGCCGTCTGAGTTGTCCTGTCCAGTGTGGGTGTTGATGTCTGTCACACTTCCGTTGGACGATCATGACTGTAAAAGAAGACGCTACAGCCCTATCTATCTATCTATCTATCTATCTATCTATCTATCTATCTATCTATCTATCTATCTATCTATCTATCTATCTATCTATCTATCTATCTATCTATCTATCTATCTATCTATCTATCTATCAGTCTATAAATCAATCAATCAATCAATCAATCTATCTATCTACCTATCTATCTATCTATCTATCTATCTATCTATCTATCAGTCTATCAGATATCAATAAAACTATCCATCTATATATCAATCAATCAATCAAACTATCTATCTATCTATCTATCTACCACCATATCTACATACCTATCTATATAACTGTATTGACGCCCACCGTGGCGACTCCTAGCATCATGCACAAACGGTTATCGGAGTAGTAAAGACTGACAACTAACCCTTCTCAGTAGCGGTCACTGGAATCCCGAACAACATATTAAAGTTTCTGTAATGAGAACTATATAGGGCGTTCCATAATCTTTTAGATTTTGTGTGAATTGTTAATGGTAGCAGTAACACTTTACAATGAACCACGGAATGGCACAAACACAGTGGGGGGACATAACTCTTATAGAACAATCCAAAACTTCTTTTTTTTTTGTTGTATGAGTTAGTTTTTCTTGCTTCATTTTTAATTTATAAAGCTAATTTTTTTTGCCGAATTTTTGTTTGTTGTCAACTTTGTTGGGTTTTCAACAGCTTTAGGACACAGTTGAACTAAACCACAATAGAAGAATGGTCCCCCCCCCCCCAAAGCTGCCAACTTAACTTGATAGTGAAGAACAACATGGAGGTCCGCTGGCGAGAAATACAAAGACAAACACCGATGAGGGTAAAGAAAAATAGGGGTAATTGGCAGCACGTGATATTGTAGGTGTTACAAGACCATAAACACACCTTTTTTTTAAAATTATGACCTTGATTACGAATGTTTTTATAAAAATTATTATTGTAACAATTCGAATGATGATTTCCATTATTTATAACTACAAAATAATTTTCTTGATTTTAGACTTTTTAATGTTATTGTTCTATTTTTGTTTTGTTTCTTTTATGTTAATCAAAGTATTACAAAGAAATTGTAGTAAATGATGTGTTTTTAATATTGTTATTTTCGCGCTAACTCACCATTGTTTGACTTCGATAGTCTAAACTGGGACACAGCGTGTTGTCTATTGTTGTTCTGAACAGACTGCTGAGGACAGACAGAGACCTGTGGATAGAGTTACCGCTTCTTGAATGTCACCCACGGTTCCGACGGAGCCGTCCGATGCTGGGGGCACATCTAGAATTACTGGCCATCAGAGACCAACAGGGGGTGTTCCCCGATACGATTATCAGGCCAAACTTCATTTATTATATCAATCAATGTATCAATCAAGAAGTCATTCAACATAACATTAGATACATCTATCAGTAAAACAATCTTTGTATTAATCGTTCAATCAATATTTCAAACCGTACATACAAAAAATCAATCAAAATTAAGGTCAGTGCATCAATTAATCAATCAATCAATCATCATTCAATCAATCAATCAATAGGTACTAAAATCTAATTCAGATTTCAATACGTAAACACCAATCAAAGAATGAACTGATCAATAGTTCAATCATTCACCATAAATAATAAGTGAATCATCAATCTACATATCTATAACCAAAAAAAAAAGAAATCGATTAATCAACATATTAATCGACACATCATTCAATAAATCAATCGAATGGGGTAGATTTCAACTGAAATTCAAGTCGATCAGTACAACCAGTAATTAATTAATTACAGTAATAGTTATACAAACAAGACACACATGAAGTCAGTTGGGCGAATCGGTTGATAAACAACTGAGTTATTCGCAACCCCAACTTGGCAAGTCAGTCACTGTATCATTCGATAAATCAAATACACCAGTACCTTTACAGTCACTATATAAATTGACCATATAAGAGCCACAATGAATCATACTAGTATCATTATGATACAATGGCGAACATCTAGGAACCACAATGTATCATACTAGTAGCCATATGATACAATGGCGAACATCTAGGAGCCACAATGTATCATACTAGTAGCCATATGATACAATAGCGAACATCTAGGAGCCACAATGTATCATACTAGGAGCCATATGATACGATAGCGAACATCTAGGAGCCACAATGTATCATACTAGGAGCCATATGATACGATAGCGAACATCTAGGAGCCACAATGTATCATACTAGGAGCCATATGATACAATAGCGAACATCTAGGAGCCACAATGCATCATACACAATACAAATCAAGCAAGTTAAGAAAAACAAACAAATAAGGAATCTTTACCCAGTGAGAAGACAAACACATCTCTCCGATTCGAACCCACCAACTAAATGTTGAACTGATTCCAATACAGGGCAAATAAAGGCGTCAGTCAATGTGTTAAGTAATAGATAGATAGACCATCGACAAGTCGGCCTAATTAATGTAGCGAAATGGCTAGTTGGATAATATCTCAGGCAAGAACCCTATGAAGAATAATGTACTTCCCCAAAATACTCCAAGTAATTTTCAGGAGGGTGTGTGTGTGTTGTACAAAGGTTTGGCCTGTTCGCGCCATTTTTGAAGGGACTTTTACATTTTGTGCGGTACTGGACGATGTATTCCTGCAGAGCGTAAACCTTGTCGCGAGAACAATACGACCACTGTATATTAATTAAATACCCTACCTCGATACATACTATATCTCTATACTTATAAGACGCATTTGTTGTCTGTCTGTTCCCTTATAACTCAAGATCCAGACAAACAAATAACGTGAAATTTGTTACACATACACATAATTACATGGGAAAGGTTATAGGACATGTTTCGTTTCATCTCGATGGGTAGTTTAATTGTAATTAATTATTTTAGTATTTTACTATATTAAAGTAATCTCGACGGCGCCATAGATAAAATTCCTCTGTGACGTCATTTACCTATGATACATTTTTAAAAGAGGGGTAACTCCCGGAAACTCCAATTGTAAACATGATGAAATCAATAGTCATATCTATTTACCTATCGTTTTATGCATTCGGAAGATTAAAATTAAAGGTGCACTTTAATAAACCGAAATACGTTAATTAAAATGTTTCTGTGACATTATTAACATTATTTATTATCTCAATGGGTAGTTTAATTGTAATTAATTATTTTAGTATTTTGCGGGTGTTTTAAATGTTATTGCATTCAAATTGTATCAATGCACAGGGAATCCCCTGTATTCGCGCACCAAGTGACGGAGAAGAAAGGGCTAGGGACGGAAAAAAAAATAAAATATTGTTGTTTTTTTTTTCATGCTACAATTACCCGGCTTTGGCCGGGATTAAAATAAGGTTTTCTGTTTATTTAAGAAGCGTAATTTGACGTTTAATTGTACAGAGAGAGATAAAGAGAGAGGTGGGGCAGGGAGGGAGAGGGAAGGAGGGGGCAGGGAGGGGGAGAGAAGTAGGGAGGGAGAGGGAGGGTTGGAGAGAGAGGGAGGGAGAAAGGGAGGGAAGGAAAGAGAAAGGAAGGGGGAGTAGGGAGGGAGAGGAAATGAGGGAGGGAGAGAGAGGGAGACGGGAGAGAGAAAGGAGGGAGGGAGAGAAAGGGGAGGGAAGGAGAGAGGGAGATGGGAGAGTTAGGGAGGAAAGGAGAGGGAGGGATAAAGGGAGGGAGGGAAAGAGAAAGGGATAGAGGGGGTAGGAAGGGAGAGAGAGGGGAGGGAGGGAGAGAGGGTGTTAGGGAGAAAACAAAAAACTTTTTTTAAACCCGGGCAAAGCCGGGTACTTGCAACTAGTATGTAATAAAATAATAGCGATTTGGGTTATGCGTTAAATCGGAAGGAAAGAATTAATACAACAGTATTCCAGTTTAAAATACAACCATGAAAAAATCGGATCTGCCCGAAACCAAAAATAACCTAGCCTACCGATCAAGCATAAGGGGATATAACTCTATGTAAAGGTTTTGCAGGGTACAGCTAGTATATATATATATTAACTAAGTTGGGGGGGGAGAGAGTTATTACTGGTAAGCTAACTGGGTGGGGTCCTAGAGCTTGAAAAAAGGGGGGGGGGTTTGAAGGAGAGGCTGTAGGGAATTTTATTTTTCGTTCACCTAAAATGACTAAACAGTTGGGGGGGGGGGGGGGGGCAGGTTAAAAAAAAACCTCCAGTGGCAAATTTTTTGGGGGGCTTCTTTTTAGCGCATTCTTGACAGTGTTTTTTATTTTTTGCACTTTTGTGAATCTGCTTTCGATCTCTCCCCCCCCCCGCACACAAACTATTCAAGCTTTACCTAAGGACTAGGTACGGTACTAACAAAGAAATCGAACAGATTACATTTTTTTGAGGACCCCTGGCAGTGTCCACGACAACAAACAAACTGTGACGTCACATGCGGATGGAACAAATAAAATAGCGACATCTCTACTCTCCACCCATCAAAGTCATGAAGTCATCAGTCATTTTGGTCGCAGCCCGGAGGCGAAATACAAAAAGGAAAAAAAAAACAGAGAGAAGAACGGAGAGGAGGAGGAGAATAAGAAGGTAGGAGGGGAGGGGGGGAAGGTTGGGTAAGCTCAGTTGACGGATTGACAGATAGCCGCACTTAAACAAGAGACGTAGGAAGTAAAGTATTTGATCTTCATTTGCGCTGAAAGCCGCTTCGCGCTCTTTTATGGCGTCCTTGTGTACGTTTTAAAAGTGTTTGTCCACTGGACATTAAGGTGGCTGTGGACATATCCATCCATCCCATCCATATTTACATTTATTGCAGGCTGAAATGGTATGAGTGTTTGCGCAAATTTCTGGACGTGTGCGACCAAAGTTACGTGCCTGTCACATCAAAACTTGTGGCGCCGTGTCATTGTGTAGTATGACATGTTATGGTGTGTCATGTGTTAGGGTGTAGTGTGTTATGTGTTAGTGTGTAGTGGGTTCTGTGCTAATGTGTTATGTGTTTTTGTGTAGTGTGGCATGCGTTAGCATGTAGTGTGTCATGTGTTAGTGTGTAGAGTGGCATGTGTTAGTGTGTAGTGTATCATGTGTCAGTGTGTAGTGTGTCATGTGTTAGTGTGTAGCGTGGCATGTGTAATGTGTAGTGTGTCATTTATTAGTGTGTAATGTGCTAGAGTATAGCGTGTCATATGTTAATGTGTAGTGTGTCATGTTTTCAATGAAGTGTGTCATGTGTTTATGTGTATTGTGGCATGTGTTAGTGTGTACTTGTCATTACTTAGTGTGTGGTGTGACATGTGCTAGAGTGTAAGTTTACCAGTATGTAGTGATTCACAGTAGTTTAACATAAGTTTGTATGTAGTGTGTAGTGTAATCATAGAAAGATCCGTGCATTCATATATGTGTAAGTATGCGTGTGTGAGTTTGTTCATACATTCGATATTATACGTTATACATCATATAACCATACAATTATGTTGGCGTAGGTTGTGATTAACAATGTATCTCGCCTGTGAACTTGCCATATTCTGTCTACATTACATGAAAATGTTGGTGCAACTATACGAAACAAGTAAACAATTATGAATAAATATACCAAAAGATATTTATTATATATTATTTGTCTTTGCAAATTAAGACAACAAAACGGCAGGAGTAAAGTAAAAATTATGGGATGGGGTAGTATACATAAAGACAGATTTAACTTAACTCTAGTACTGAACGATAATACCAACAACTTATAACTTTAGGACATTATACAAAAAATAATTAAATCAGAAACAATCAAACAAATAAAAAAACTAATCCATAAAAGTCATCTACATTTGTTATTTACACCATGAGTCCAGTGGCGTAGTGAGGCGGCGGCAGGGGGGGGCATCATGCTCCGGGCACTATTCACAAAGGGGCGCCAAAATACATATTTTAATATATTATTATATGGTTTTCGAATGGGGGGAGGGGCGCTAAAAAAGGTATTGTGCCCCGGGCGCGAGCTCAGATCGATACGGCACTGCATGAGTCCATTATGTCTGGCTGGTCGACTCAAAGCCATTCACTTGTCTGGAACTGTGGTTGCAGCCTTCCCCTCCTTGTGCCTTACTGATGACACCGGACGTAGGTCGAAGCGCTAATGGCTTAACACGACAGATTAAACGTGGAATTATTTAGCCACGTCATTTAGGTGGACTGTGAGCCCAGCGCAATGCCCAGCAGCCACAACTTCCCAGAACAAATAGTAAAGACATATCTTGTTCTTCTTCCTTTGGCTGTACCGCCCCATTTAGGGCCCTGGCCTGACATACTACTCTTCTCCACTTTTCCCGATCCATGGTCTTCTTCTTCCACCACTCTCTCACTCCTAAGGCTTTAAGGTCTTTCTCCACCTCCTCCAACCATCTGCTTCTTGATCTGTCCTTTAGAACATATCTTAAAGCTAAAAAATAATTTACCAAAATTTGTAAAAAAAAAAACTAAAACATCCGTGATTCTCCCCGGGTTCAGACCCGGGAACTACAGATCAACAGTGAAGCCGTGTACACTGCACGACCATCAGCCCTCCCTGATTGACAAACAGACAGACATATGAACTGTCCTATAGTGAGGTCATAGGTAAATACAGAATATTATAATTAGAGTGATTATTAGAGAGATAGACAATTAGATAGAAAGATAGATAATCATAATTAGAAATATAATAAGAAAGATAAAGTTGAACCCATAAACAGTTATGCAGTTATATTTTAAATAAAGAAATATACAGGTGTTATGTCTCTAGGTAAGTGGGTATGAATTGATAACGACTATAGCTGTCCATTTAATTAAATGAAAAAGCACACAAATATAACGAAAATATACAATAAAAGTAGCGATATAATCTCCAAACTACAATCAACCAGCTACAATCAACCAGCTACAATCAACCAGCTTACAATCAACCAGCTACAATCACCCAGCTACAATCAACCAGCTACAATCAACCAGCTTACAATCAACCAGCTACACTCAACCAGCTTACAATCAACCAGCTACAATCACCCAGCTACAATCAACCAGCTACAATCACCCAGCTTACAATCAACCAGCTTACAATCAACCAGCTACAATCACCGAGCTACAATCAACCAGCTTACAATCAACCAGCTACAATCAACCAGCTAACAATTAACCAGCTACAATCACCCAGCTACAATCAACCAGCTACAATCAATCAGCTACAATCACCCAGCTACAATCACCCAGCTACAATCAACCAGCTTACAATCAACCAGCTACAATCAACCATTACAATCAACCAGCTTACAATCAACCAGCTACAATCAACCAGCTTACAATCAACCAGCTTACAATCAACCAGCTACAATTACCAAGCTACAATCAACCAGCTACAATCAACCAGCTACAATAAACCAGCTACAATCAACCAGCTACAATAAACCAGCTACAATAAACCAGCATCAAGGATGGTAAAATACCCCCCCCACACACACACACCAATTCCCCCCCCCCCCCCACAGTTTAGCGACCGACCTCTAAAAGTCATCCCTCGACTTGTCGTCTGCTGTCTGACAGCCATGTTGTCTCCAGGTTTCTAAAAGACCCGCTGCTGCTGCTGCTGCACAATCGGCTCCTCTCGTCCTTCCTGTGACAATTACTCGTGTCACCAGGACAACTGTACCTGTATCACGCACATACACACACACACACACCACATCCACAGCTGTAGTTTGTGGCTTTGTTCAGTTTTTGTTTGTTTGTTGTTCTGTTTTTTTTTTATTTCCAAATGTTATTTTATTTATTTTTCAAATGAAATTTGTAAAACATTTAAAAAAGACAAGTATTTTTTTTTGGCAGAGTGTAAGGGGTGGGGGCGTGGGGTGGATGCGTGGGGTGGGGGTGGTGGTGGTGGACTTACGTGTCGTATCAACATTGACGCCCATTTCGAGATTATAACTCCCAACCCCCTCCCACCCGCCTCCTACCCCCCTCCCACTAACGCACGTCTTTATTTCTTAAATTCACTCGCCTCTCCCCCCCCCCCACCACCACACTCTCTTTCTTCCTTTCCACACTACATGTCTGGGAGAGAAGCTTCTAACCTTACAAGATTTATTGCCAATTTCTGTGATCTCTAAATACAAAATACAGCCCCCCCTTCCCCCCCCCCACACAACCCATAAAAATTTGAATTACACCATTGGTCCCACCACCACCACCACCACCATGTTTAACATATTTTCCGCCACCTATATCCACCCTTACCTGAATGAATTAAAAACAAACATTTCTTGTCTTTATTTTGTATCCCCTCCCTCTGCCCCCAGCCTCGTTTTCGCCCCCCCCTCCCCGGCCCGTGTAATGTGTGAGGTAGAATTCGGTCTTAAGGAGAAACCAGGCTTTAATTCTTCTTATGGGCGCCGCCTTACCCCCCCCCCTCCCCTCCTCAATTTTTTTTTCTCATTTTATCTCTTTCCCCTCTCAACTCCAATACTTTAGTGTCCTTTGTTTCACCAAGTTTCATTTCCCCCAACACTACCGGGTACCTTAACCCTTTATACACACACACATGTGTGTCGCTAAATCTGTAACGGATATACAGCCTTGTGAGTGAGCTGTCTCAGAACTCCCAACTGTGAGTATTAAGACCGTTTTTATGTGAACCTAAACACCCACGGAGAGTGTGTGTGTGTGTGTGTGCGTGTGTGCGTGTGTGTGTGCGTGTGTTGATGTGTATGCGTTTGGTGTTGTGTTCAACCATCGTGTTAAAGTAGTCGACATGTTCGCTGTGGAGTTTAAAGATTTTAGTTTTACGCTGATCCGAGTGTCGTCTGGACTTTTGATTTGGGCGGGGCTGGAGGGGGTGTGCTAAAGGGGGGGGGCGGGCGTTTGGTTTGTGTGTGTGTGTGTGTGGTCTAGCTGTGTGAGCTCTGTGATACGTCACTTTGTGCTTTGACTTTTTGTCGTCTTAAGCTAGTCTGTGTGTTTGTGTGTATATCCGGTGTCTAGCTAGTCCGTGTGTTTGTGGGTATGTCCGGTGTCTAGCTAGTCCGTGTGTTTGTGGGTATGTCCGGTGTCTAGCTAGTCCGTGTGTTTGTGTGTATGTCCGGTGTCTAGCTAGTCTGTGTGTTTGTGTGTATGTCCGGTGTCTAGCTAGTCCGTGTGTCTGTGAGTATGTCCGGTGTCTAGCTAGTCCGTGTGTCTGTGTGTATGTCCGGTGTCTAGCTAGTCCGTGTGTCTGTGAGTATGTCTGATGTTTTTAGACGGTCTCTGCGTCTGTGTGTATTTGTCTGGTCTCATAAGTCAGTCTGTTGTGTGTATGTCTGGTCTCATAAGTAAGTCTGTGTGTGTATGTCTGGTGTCATAAGTCAGTCTGTGTGTGTATGTCTGGTGTCATAAGTAAGTCTGTGTGTGTATGTCTGGTCTCATAAGTCAGTCTGTGTGTGAAAATGTCTGGTCTTATAAGTCAGTCTGTTGTGTGTATGTCTGGTCTCATAAGTAAGTCTGTGTGTGTATGTCTGGTCTCATAAGTCAGTCTGTGTGTGTATGTATGGTGTCATAAGCCAGTCTGAGTATTTTGAAGCTATATAGAATGCGGCTCACCATTCTATTTTAATCAACGCAATGTATTCGGATTTTTGTACCAAACTTTGCAGACTTAAATAGTCTATACATTATTGTTATTCTCATTTTTTTCTTTAATTAACTCAGAATTTATTCGCACATTTCATCCAAAAATGTAGTAATGAAATTTTACACGTGCATGATCTCATTTAAAAAAAAAAAAAAGAAGGGTGGTCCTGGAGTTGGGGGGGGGGGGGTGATGAAGGGCCTGGGGACTTTATTGAGAGTTTTTGAGACCCATTGGACTGAATCAGTCACAGACTAATGTACCAGACTGCTGCTCACCTTCAGGCAAGCTTTTGTTTACATGTGAGGGGCGGGCGGGGGGGGGAGATAAAATTGCTAACTAGTTACCTATTTTCAAATTATTACATTTCGCGTGATTATTATTATTACTGTACAATAATGTAAACTTACTTGGTGCACGAGTAGTCTCGTACAATAACTGGGTCAGTTAAAACTCAAATTTCCAATATATTGCGCATGTGTGTGTGTGTGTGTGTGTGTGTGTGTGTGTGTGCGTGGGTGTGCTGAAATGTGTTCATGTTTCCCAAAAAAAAAAAATGCATTTTAAATAGATTAACATTAAATGGTAGCTTAAAGAGTAGAACAGAATCTATCTACCCTAGAATATTGTGTTCATTTTACAGGAAAAAAACAAATAAATGAATGAAATGTAAACATTACAATGATATGAGAGAGACCTGCCTAACATAATTAAGATATTGCAAACAAAACCAAAACACACATACATATACATACATACACAAACAACACACACACACACACACATATATATATATATACAGACCCCCTCCCCCAACACTTCCTCATGTCATCAATGAAACCCAGAAAAGGCGAGAGAAATAAACCCAAAAAAAACCTAGCTGGCGTGTTGGCTATGTGTGTGTGAGTGGGGGGGGGGGGTTGTTTGTTTTTACCCCGTCGGTGTGGGAATCATCGCTCACTCCCTGGCTACCGTTAGAATACAGGGGTGGGACTGGGTCATTCAATACAGGGGACTAGGTCATTCAATTCTACTGGCGCCGTACCGTTCATCCCAATTATTTTCTTTCTTTCAATTATTGAAAGACTTATATACTATTATATATATATATATATATATATATATATATATATATATATATATATGTATGTATATATTCATATATATAATTCCCCGGTATTCTGTTTAGGTGTCGTGGTGCTAGCTGCGTTCACCGTTTTGTCTCGTTGGCTTGATTCATTATTTCTAATTAGTCCAACTTCTGTGAAAGGGGGAGTAAATCCTACATAAACTTGAGTTGATATTAGTGTCAGTGTTAAGAGTGAATTTCGTGGTGTGTTTATGTTGTTATTTTTTAAGTTGTCAATTTTTTAAAACATTGTTTTACAACGGATGGATCTACTGTGACCAACTGGACTATTTCAATAAACGTGTTGTTTTATTCATACGGATTGTCGGCGAATAAGGTAGGACCATCGGAACAACATTTATAAATGTATATATATTATTAACACATGAAATTTGAATTATGGACAGATAGGCTAGTCTTATAACTAATCACTCCCTCTGTGAAGTTAATAACAATTCATTAATGCGATTTTAAATTATATATTGAGACATTAATAAGAATAATTACTTACTAGCATTTAAATCATTTAACATTACACTCAGTCTATCTTAAATTAAGACCGAATACACTGCTTTAGTTACTAATGAGAAAAATATATTTCCTAACAATATAATATGTTAACAATGTTAAAAAACACACAGTTTGAAGCATTTTTTTCACCGTTATTTATTTTTTTAGTTTTATTACCTGTATACAATTGGGGAGGGGGAGTTTGAAAATATTTTAATACGACATTCATATACTTAAAATGACCAAATCAAAAATGAAAGAAAAAAAAATTATTCGCTCATTTCAAATAAATCAAGAATAAAAAGGGGAAAAAAATCAAATTTCTGTTCAAACAATCAGCGGACATACACAAGATACAAATTTCTGCGAGTTTTCTGGCTGGGTGATGAAATATTGTAACTCACTTTTGGACGTGTTCTAGTTTAGTGAGAAGTCTCATAGGTAGATTTTGTACATGACGATACACGATTTTAATAATTTGAGTCCCACACGAATAAAACTTTTTGTAGACTTGTGAACCAGTTACATTCGTAGTGGTTCTTAAGATGGGAAAAAATAAATCGCATTGAGATTATGACCTCAAAACACACACACACACACACACACACACACACACACAACACACACTTGAAGCAAAAAAAGTGGCAAAATTAATTAAATTATATTCGAGAGTGAAACTTTAACGACAACCTTTATCCTTTCAAAACCTAAAAGTATGGAATAAAAACTATACCTAAAAAAGACAAAACGAAACAAGTTACCTTATTATTAAAGTGCCCTTAAAAAAGTACAAATTAATAAAAAAAACGAAGTCATTACAAAAAAACAAAATATTGATATATTTTACGTCATTATGTGGCTCGTTATAATATACTGAACTAAATATCTGTTTACATTAGTTCATAAGAG
Source organism: Bulinus truncatus (assembly GCA_021962125.1). NCBI lineage: Eukaryota > Metazoa > Mollusca > Gastropoda > Planorbidae > Bulinus > Bulinus truncatus. Next base: position 4,252,277 of record JAGDYQ010000038.1, on the reverse strand, counting down.
GTAGTACATAAATAATGGATCCATATATCTAGACTGACACCCACGCATACACACATATATGGAAATATATTAAATGCAGACACACAGAAATATACAGAAACATTGTATGGACCTGTCACCTAATACAGCTTTAAATCATCTATCTATCTATATCTGTTTATCTATCTATCTATCTATCTATCTATCTATCTATCTATCTATCTATCTATCCACCTATAGCATTTGGTTTCAGCAATTACTCTATGTATAGTCTCCCTTTATTTCAACTAAACAAATTTCTATTTTTTTTTACAACAATCATGATATATATATATATAAATCTACAGAACTTAGTTAATATATATATATATATATATATATATATATATATATATATATATATACATAAAGGTATACGATTTATAAATAGAAATTTTTATCATATAATATAGTTACACTTAGTTTCAATGAAAGGCATTTTTAGAAACAAATTTGTTTATTATCAGAATGGCGCAATATTTGAATTTTGTTTGCAAAGTTCACACTTTTTAAAACACATTTGTTTTGTTTGATTGACGGTTGAAGTCTGCTGATTTGTAACAATCCAAATATGTGGCGCGTAATAGGTTAAAAAAAATGTTTGATTGTGTAAGATAAGTCCGGGTGAAAGTAAATGCTGCTGACCACAGCTTCAGCCAAATAGCCCATGCTGGACAATACCAGGTTGCATGGAAATGGCTTGAGCTTTATTTATTTTGTCATATCAAAAAAAAAAAAAAGAATTGTTTACATGTAATTACTGTTATCTTTTAAATTATATCCATCCTTCTCGCTCTCATTCTGTCATTTCATGTGCATATCTGTGTTGCAACTTATTTAGTTTAGTTTAACCTGTCATCTCATTTGAATATCTGTATTGCAACATATTTAGTTTAGTTTAACCTGTCATCTCATTTGAATATCTGTGTTGCAACTTATTTAGTTTAGTTTAACCTGTCATCTCATTTGAATATCTGTGTTGCAATATATTTACTTTAGTTTAACCTGTCATCTCATTTGAATATCTGTGTTGCAACATATTTAGTTTAGTTTAACCTGTCATCTCATTTGAATATCTGTGTTGCAACTTATTTAGTTTAGTTTAACCTGTCATCTCATTTGAATATCTGTGTTGCAACTTATTTAGTTTAGTTTAATCTGTCATCTCATTTGAATATCTGTGTTGCAGCTTATTTAGTTAAACAAGGTGTTGGAGATGCAGTGGAATAACAGCTGAGTCCACGAGCAAGTCGTTTTATGTTTCCAGACGTTCGGACACTAATGTTGGATCATCGCTCGTTTCGCGAAGCTCGCACAAGTCTTGTTTGTTTGATCTACACACCGGGTATCAGATACACACACACACATACACACACACAATACAATTTCCTCCCTAAACTTCACAGCCAGTAAATTCTGTCTATGCAACACCTGTAGAAAATTAAGGAAAACATTGATTTAATTTGAACTTCGACAGATTTTTGTGTGACTAGTGTCCGATGTACAGAAAACATTCTACAATAAACATTCTACAGTAAACGTTCTACAGTAAACATTCTACAGTCAACATTACAAATCTACAGTAAACATTCTACAGTAAACATTCTACAGTCAACATTACAAATCTACAGCAAACATTCTACAGTAAACATTCTACAGTAAACATTACAAATCTACAGTAAACATTCTACAGTAAACGTTCTACAGTAAACATTCTACAGTAAACATTACAAGTCTACAGTAAACATTACAAATCTACAGTAAACATTCTACAGCAAACATTCTACAGTAAACATTCAACAGTAAACCTTCTACAGTAAACATTCAAAAGTAAACCTTCTACAGTAAACATTCTACAGTAAACATTACAAATCTACAGTAAACATTCTACAGTAAACTTTCTACAGTGAACGCTCTACAGTAAACGTTCTACAGTAAACATTCTGCAGTAAACATTCTGCAGTAAACATTCCAAATCTACAGTAAACATTCTACAGTAAACATTCTACAGTAAACCTTCTACAGTAAACATTCTACAGTAAACAATTTACAGTAAACGTTCTACAGTAAACATTCTACAGTAAACATTCTACAGTAAACATTCCACAGTAAACGTTCTACAGTAAACATTCTGCAGTAAACAATCTACAGTAAACATTCTACACTAAACATTCTGCAGTAAACATTCAAAATCTACAGTAAACATTCTACAGTAAACCTTCTACAGTAAACATTCTACAGTAAACATTACAAATCTACAGTAAACATTACAAATCTACAGTAATCATTGTACAGTAAACATTCTACAGTAAACATTACAAATCTACAGTAAACATTCTACAGTAAACATTCTACAGTAAACATTCTAAGTAAACGTTTTACAGTAAACATTCTACAGTAAACATTCTACAGTAAACTTTCTACAGTGAACGTTCTACAGTAAACGTTCTACAGTAAACATTCTGCAGTAAAAATTCTGCAGTAAACATTCCAAATCTACAGTAAACATTCTACAGTAAACATTCTACAGTAAACGTTCTACAGTAAACATTCTGCAGTAAACATTCTGCAGTAAACATTCCAAATCTACAGTAAACATTCTACAGTAAACCTTCTACAGTAAACATTCTACAGTAAACATTACAAATCTACAGTAAACATTCTACAGTAAACATTCTACAGTAAACATTCTACAGTAAACATTCTAAGTAAACATTTTACAGTAAACATTCTACAGTAAACATTCTACAGTAAACTTTCTACAGTGAACGTTCTACAGTAAACGTTCTACAGTAAACATTCTGCACTAAAAATTCTGCAGTAAACATTCCAAATCTACAGTAAACATTCTACAGTAAACACTCTACAGTAAACCTTCTACAGTAAACATTCTACAGTAAACAATCTACAGTAAACATTACAATTCTACAGTAAACATTTTACAGTAAACATTCTACAGTAAACGTTCTACAATAAACATATTACAGTAAACATTACAAATCTACAGTAAACATTTTACAGTAAACGTTCTGCAGTAAACATTCTACAGTAAACATTCTACAGTAAACCTTCTACAGTAAACATTCTACAGTAAACAATTTACAGTAAACATTAAAAATCTACAGTAAACATTCTACAGTAAACATTCTACAGTAAACGTTCTACAGTAAACATTCTACAGTAAACATTACAAATCTACAGTTAACATTCTACAGTAAACGTTCTACAGTAAACTTTCTACAGTGAACGTTCTACAGTAAACGTTCTACAGTAAACATTCTGCAGTAAACATTCTGCAGTAAACATTCCAAATCTACAGTAAACATTCTACAGTAAACATTCTACAGTAAACATTCTACAGTAAACATTCTACAGTAAACATTACAAATCTACAGTAAACATTGTACAGTAAACATTCTACAGTAAACATTCTACAGTAAACATTCTACAGTAAACATTACAAATCTACAGTAAACATTGTACTGTAAACATTATACAGTAAACATTACAAATCTACAGTAAACATTCTACAGTAAACATTCTACAGTAAACATTCTAAGTAAACATTTTACAGTAAACATTCTACAGTAAACCTTCTACAGTAAACATTCTACAGTAATATTTACAAATCTACAGTAAACATTACAAATCTACAGTAAACATTGTACAGTAAACATTCTACAGTAAACATTACAAATCTACAGTAAACATTCTACAGTAAACATTCTACAGTAAACATTCTAAGTAAACATTTTACAGTAAAAATTCTACAGTAAACATTCTACAGTAAACTTTCTACAGTGAACGTTCTACAGTAAACGTTCTACAGTAAACATTCTGCAGTAAAAATTCTGCAGTAAACATTCCAAAATTACAGTAAACATTCTACAGTAAACATTCTACAGTAAACATTCTACAGTAAACCTTCTACAGTAAACAATCTACAGTAAACATTACAAAACTACAGTAAACATTCTGCAGTAAACATTCTACAGTAAACGTTCTACAGTAAACATTCTACAGTAAACATTACAAATCTACAGTAAACATTCTACAGTAAACGTTCTACAGTAAACTTTCTACAGTGAACGTTCTACAGTAAACGTTCTACAGTAAACATTCTGCAGTAAACATTCTGCAGTAAACATTCCAAATCTACAGTAAACATTCTACAGTAAACCTTCTACAGCAAACATTCTACAGTAAACATTCTACAGTAAACATTACAAATCTACAGTAAACATTCTACAGTAAACATTACAAATCTACAGTAAACATTCTACAGTAAACATTACAAATCTACAGTAAACATTACAAATCTACAGTAAACATTGTACAGTAAACATTCTACAGTAAACATTACAAATCTACATTAAACATTCTACAGTAAACATTCTAAGTAAACATTTTACAGTAAACATACTACAGTAAACATTCTACAGTAAACTTTCTACAGTGAACGTTCTACAGTTAACGTTCTACAGTAAACATTCTGCAGTAAACATTCTGCAGTAAACATTCCAAATCTACAGCAAACATTCTACAGTAAACATTCTACAGTAAACCTTCTACAGCAAACATTCTACAGTAAACATTCTACAGTAAACATTACAAATCTACAGTAAACATTCTACAGTAAACATTACAAATCTACAGTGAACATTACAAATCTACAGTAAACATTGTACAGTAAACATTCTACAGTAAACATTACAAATCTACAGTAAACATTCTACAGTAAACATTCTACAGTAAACATTCTACAGTAAACATTCTACAGTAAACTTTCTACAGTGAACGTTCTACAGTAAACGTTCTACAGTAAACATTCTGCAGTAAACAATCTGCAGTAAACATTCCAAATCTACAGCAAACATTCTACAGTAAACATTCTACAGTAAACCTTCTACAGCAAACATTCTACAGTAAACATTCTACAGTAAACATTACAAATCTACAGTAAACATTCTACAGTAAACATTACAAATCTACAGTGAACATTACAAATCTACAGTAAACATTACAAATCTACAGTAAACATTCTACAGTAAACATTCTACAGTAAACATTCTACAGTAAACATTCTACAGTAAACGTTCTACAGTAAACATTCTGCAGTAAACAATCTGCAGTAAACATTCCAAATCTACAGTAAACATTCTACAGTAAACATTCTACAGCAAACATTCTACAGTAAACGTTCTACAGTAAACGTTCTACAGTAAACATTCTGCAGTAAACATTCTGCAGTAAACATTCCAAATCTACAGTAAACATTCTACAGTAAACATTCTACAGTAAACCTTCTACAGTAAACTTTATACAGTAAACGTTCTATAGTAAAGTAAAAAAAAAAAATAAAAAGTTCCCTTACCGTTACAGGTCAAGCGTACAAGTCCGTCTTTTAGTAACCATGATGTATGAAGTATGAATGGACTGTGTGGTCAGCACAACGCCCAGTCGTCCAAAACTCCCTCAACTTAAAAATCGGGCACCCATTTATAGCTGGGTGGCCTTGGGGGCACTTACACCCTTGTTTCTCACCGACGATCGAGTCCGCCATGTTTGTATATAACTGTTGATGGTAACAGCAGAGACAACACAACACGTGGAACTTTGTTTATGTCTGGCACTAAACTTTGTACGTTTATTACGTTTACATAGAATGTCACAATTGAAGCTCCCCCAACCACCCCCACCCCCCCCCACTCCGAGAGTAGATGTCGCTGGCAGTGGCGTAGGGAGGTTTTACTGTGGGTTGTGCTGCCGTACAGGGCGGTCTACCGGGAAGGGGGCGCCGAAAGAGCGCTGTTAAATTTTTTCGCCCCTTTTTCAGATTGGGGAGGAGGGAGCCGAAACAAAATTTAAGTGACACAGGTCTAGCTACGGCTCTGGTCACTAGCCTCAAGGCGGTCAAACGGTCAAGTTGGCTTAAACAAAACTTGACTAGTCAAACTCTCTGTTTTCTTTAAAATATTTTTTTTTTAAATGTAATTATAAGAATGATACGCTAACGTGATGGTAATATTTATTATGTATTTTTTTTTATAATGATTATGTAACAATATCTTACTATATTACGAGTCATAATAAGACACACCTGTTACTGAAATGATCTTTAGATGTGTTTATATTTAATAATAATGGCAGACATTACCTGTGTATGTGTGTGATGTCCCTGTAAGTATGAGATGAAATCTCTTAGATCCTATAAACCACTGATGGGACGGTTTTTATGGTTGCCCTTCTTTCACCCCCACCATAGCCGATAGTGCAATGGCCATGAGGACACCACGGGAGATATAGCGGGGGGGGGGGGGCTTAAGCCATGACCTGAATATAATTTGGTCCTCACCGGAGATCGAACCAGGTAACCTTCAGGTCGACAGTCGAGCGCTTTACCACACGACCATCCGTCCCCCCTTTACATCACGAGTTGCGAGGGCCGGATCTGTGGACAAAATTATTAGCACTCCAGAATGCAATGCATTGCTGTAGATACATGACAAGCCGAAAGTAAGCTACACAATCGCTACGGCCCCCTTTCAATGCGATGTTCTAAATGCCATCGAAAGGCGCCATGCCATTGGCTTACGTCCGGACCTGTTTATGACGTATTGTTTCTGGCTTTTGGTTTTTTTTTTCTTCTGCTCTACCGCTCCCGACTACTGTTTGTTTGTTTTTCTTTACTTTTCTGGAATAACTCATGACCCTCGCCATCTGTATCCCATCAGTACCATCTTAATTCATATCGCAGCCCATCACCCGTCACATTTCGGGACTTAAAATAACAACAACAACAATAACAACAACAACAATAACAACAACAACAATAACAACAATAACAATAACAACAACAATAACAACAACAACAATAATAACAACAACAAAACAATTACCAGGGTTCATTTTTCTTTTCCCGCCACCATCTTCAACCTTACCATCATCAGCTTGATTCACATCAATCTATTTAACTTTGAAACAACAACAGAACCTACAACAGCTACCCGTGCCTAGTCCAGTCACACATTTACCGACCCCCCCCCCCCCAGCAGCAGTACAACAAGAGACCGTCCGTCAGGACATAAATAAGCCTTCAATTCGTCATCGGTCATCCTATTCGTTCCCCGGGCGAGACCTGAGATCGATAAGATAAAGGCGTGTTTTATAGGTATAGTGATGGTATCTTCATGTGGTAAAGGGGGCGGGGAATGGAGAGAGAGAGAGGACACACAGGGCAACACGGGGACACACAGACACGCGCACACGCACGCGCGCACACAGCAGCGTCAGCAAAGTAAACTTGCTGACTAATACATCAGTCTGTGACTTCTGGAGTTCAAATCTGTAATTCGATACAATTTTCACGATCGATTATATGACGTACGGTAAAAGTGTAAAAATATCGTTTGGTCACTGATTGCGTCTTTGTAACAGAAACTCCTTGTTTCGTTGAACACATTTTTGATGACCGACACGTTTCTGGTGTGTATGTCCCTATGTCCAGCGTGTGTGTGTGTGTAAGTAAAGTTCCCTTAAGCTCAAGAGAACTCATCGGGGCATATATTAGGGCCCTAGACAATGATAAATATATTAGGGCCCTAGACAATGATATACATTAAGGCCCTAGACAATGCTATATATATTAGGGCCCTAGACAATAATATATATATTAGGGCCCTAGACAATGATATATATATTAGGGCCCTAGACACTGATATATACATTAGGGCCCTAGACAATAATATATATATTAGGGCCCTAGACAATGATAATATATATATATTAGGGCCCTAGACAATAATATATATATTAGGGCCCTAGACAATAATATATATATTAGGGCCCTAGACAATAATATATATATTAGGGCCCTGACAATAATATATATATTAGGGCCCTAGACAATAATATATATATTAGGGCCCTAGACAATAATATATATATTAGGGCCCTAGACAATAATATATATATTAGGGCCCTAGACAATAATATATATATTAGGGCCCTAGACAATAATATATATATTAGGGCCCTAGACAATAATATATATATTAGGACCCTAGACAATGATATATATATATTAGGGCCCTAGACAATGATAATATATATATATTAGGGCCCTAGACAATGATATATATTAGGGCCCTAGACAATGATATATATATTAGGGCCCTAGACAATGATATTAGGGCTCTAGACAATGATATTAGGGCTCTAGACAATGATATTAGGGCCCTAGACAATGATATTAGGTGCCTAGACAATGATATATTTATTAGGGCCCTAGACAATGATATTTTCAGTGCCCTGGTTGCACCAGATTTTAATAGAAATCTGCGTTTAACTTGAGCCCTTTGATGTAGACACTCCACTGACCGCCAGATTTGCCAAACCCCAAAGAAATTTTTGTTTTTCAATTCATTGTTTTGTGTGGGTTTGTGATTAGATTCTATTATTAGAAATCAACACACAAAATGTAACGACTTGTGAAATATTTTTAATTTTTTGATGGGTGTATTTTGATAATCAAGCCGTGGGAAACAGTCGGTCTGGATTGAATGTGTGACTGTACTTGAGTGTGTTTGTGTGTGTGCGTGCGTGTGTGTGTGTGTCTGCACATTGTGCTGTAGATGATGTCGGTGCCACATTAACATACAGCACTTAACAGACTGGTTGTACAGTTTCACATATTACACACTAACCGCACCGTCTCACATAATACACACTAACCGTACAGTTATACATATTACACACTAACAATACCGTCACAAAAATTACACACTAACCGTACCGTCACACATAATACACACTAACCGTACCGTCACACATATTACACACTAACCGTACCGTCACACAAAATACACACTAACCGTCACACATATTACACACTAACCGTACCGTTACAAATATTACACACTAACCGTACCGTCTCACATAATACACACTAACCGTACAGTTATACATATTACACACTAACAATACCGTCACAAAAATTACACACTAACCGTACCGTCACACATAATACACACTAACCGTACCGTCACACATAATAGACACTAACCGTCACACATGTTATACACACACCGTCACACATATTACACACTAACCGTCCGTTACAAATATTACACACTAACCGTCACACATATTGCACAGTGACTGTTCTGTTAAACATTGTGTTTTTCAGTGTTTACTGAATCCGAAATCTAGTTGGTGATGATGAAACAGAACTTGCACGACTTGTTTACATATATCTATCTATCTATCTATCTATCTATCTAAATATCTATCTATCTATCTATCTGTCTTTCTGTCTGTCTGTCTGTCTATCTATTTGTCTGTCTGTCTGTCTTTCTGTCCATCTACTTATTTAGAAATTATTTTAATTTTATTTGTAATCTGTTTCTATTTCTCTATTCACTCTTCTGAAGTATACATTCTTATTCTTCGATTTAATAAACATAAGTTCTGTGTTAAGTTCACTCATGCAAAACTTTAAACATTTACTCTCCATGTTTTGACCTGGGAATTTGTCTATAATCTTTTTAATTTTTTTTTTTTTTTAAACATTGCAGAAAACAAAGACCACATCCTGAACAGATCGAACTTTTACTATGAGTGAAATTTTGCGTCGAATTCAAAAAAAAAACAGACACTAAACTCACAGACTGACACACACACAGACACACACACACACACGAATACATACACACACACACACACACACGAATACATACACACACACACACATATAGAATGTCATAAATGGTGACAACTCCCGGTATTTATGTATCCACAATCCACACCCAGCGCTATAAATTATTTCCTCGTGATTAAAACACAAATGTAAAAAGGAACAGTTCGGAGACTCAACTAGAAAGAAATTTATGTTAATAATGGACAACATTGTGGGGCAGAATTTTTTAAAAAAATAAGAAAAGATTTTCTTCCAACAATAACACTTTCATTAATCTTTGCCATTCTTTTTTTAAATATTTGTTTTTCTTTTGTGGGGTAAAGATAATAAAAGTAAACGTCATTCATTGACATTCACATACATACATACATACATACATACATACATACATACACACATACATACATATATAAATGCATGCATACATACATACATACATATATACATGCATACATACATACATACATACATACATACATAATACACACATACACACATACATACATAATACATACACACATACACACATTCACATACACACATACACACATACACACATTCACATACACACATTCACATACACACATACACACATTCACATACACACATACACACATTCACATACACACATACATTATGCTAATTAGATGATCATTGAGTACACCTACCCTATCTCCTCTCCTCTCCCCCCCTCCCCCCCCCCCTTTCCTTTTCACTCCAGTGAGTACAAATAAATGTCGAATCAACAATTAAAAGATATAATAATTTAAAATCATTACCCATATCTGAAAATAAAATGAGTATTAAAATAGTATTAGTCAGACGTCTGAGATGACTATAGTGTGTACTCAATACGAGATATCGCCCCCCGACCCCTCCACCCTACGCCCCCAATAAATTGAGACGAAAAACTGAAAAAAGTCTCTTCCCAGGAACCTCTCTTAAAACCCAAAATCGCTCTCTGTGTTTGTGTGTGAGTGCGCGCGTGTGTATGCGTGTGTTAATTCTTATGTTGTTGTTAGTTTTGCTGTTGTTGTTACTTTTGCTGTTATTGTTGTTACTTTTGCTGTTGTTGTTACTTTTGCTGCTTTAGTTGTTACTTTTGCTGTTGTTGTTGTTACTTTTGCTGTTGTTGTTACTTTTGCTGCTGTTGATGTTACTTTTCCTGTTTTTGTTGTTACTTTTGTTGTTGTTTCTTTTGCTGTTGTTGTTACTTTTGCTGTTGTTGTTACTTTTGCTGTTGTTGTTACTAGTTTTGCAGTTTTTCTTACTTTCGCTGTTGTTGTTGTTGTTGTTACTTTTGCTGTTGTTGT